>JACMIG010003364.1:0-12443 GCA_014805385.1 Levipalatum texanum | reverse complement strand
ATCTATCTTCTGCCGCAGAAGATAGATCACTACGCTGCTTACCGCGAAGGTAGTTCGCGCGTCGCCTCCGCATCACTACAATACCGGACAATAATGCATCGGTAATCTTTTCAGGTCTACACAGCCGCCCTGGCTCTCACGTCCCACCTGCAGACTCCTGATCTGGGCGTGTCGATATGGGGATGCGCCCTGCTAACGAAGCGATTCATTCTTACTGTACCTCAAAAGGACTTGGAGAGAGGAGCACGTTCCATCCTTCAGGTGCTCTCCGTCATGGTCACCATCGTCGCGATGCTGATCCAATTTGCGGATTGCTCGGAGCGCGATGCACAAATGCAGAACCCGCACCGGAACTGTACGTCTTGAATAGATGCTGTATAAGTTTGGATATTTGTGGTTATAATGTATGCATACATCTACATAGCGAGGCTGAAAAAGAGCACGAGGTATGCGAATAAAGGCTTCGAATATTGCCTTACGGTCCCGCTGTTCATATTTGTATCTAAATGGTGTATGCTTCGACATTTCTAGGTCACAAAGAGTGGAGTGGATCGCAAAGGTTCCGAGCACGGAAGCTCTTGGATCTTACATAATAGGCATTTCTTATAATTGCTTGGAAGGAGAGCGCCACAAAGGTCAAACAGGCCATGAATATTGCCTGACATTTGGGGGAAGTATAGTGCTGGGCTCGAGGTAACGCATTGAATTTCCGTGTTGGATGTTTGCTTGCCTTTTTTTCAGCTTCGTGCTGTCGAGTTGCACGTTTATGAAGCGCCGACTGTCGCTGACACGAGCGGTATCATTTTTACTTTAAAGCAAGTTGAAATGAATTACAGCTCGAAGCAATCCCAATAGCGCCCGAGTTGCTGACACCAATACAGGAAGCATGGAAGCCAATTCTTCATGTGGTTCATTTGGTTGTCCAAGAACATCGTCGATTCAGAGCCTTTCCTTACTCTTCACTGATTATACCGAACGCGTCCCCGTCATCAAGCGGATCGCGAGCAAAACGCTCTCGATTCTATCAGTGTTTATCGGTGTAATCGATTTGCGATCCAACGGAAGCATGCTCTGTTTCAGACACCTGGTTCATTGCGCACATTCTATATTGCTTGCTCGCAAAGGAAATCAATCATGACACGACGATATTTGGACTGGTATTGATTACACTTCTTCTGATGAACATCATCGTTCCCGTGGGCTCAGCTGCTGTCAATCAGCATCATAATTTCCAGATTTCGCTAATCTTCATTCAGAAGAATCGACATCTCGATGAGTTCATGGAAATGTTGCACTCTGTGAATCATGTGGAATAGCAAGTCTTTTTTACTAGAAAGAATTCATTTCAGGGAAAAGGAATTATCGCACAGCGTAGAAAATTGCGCATTCTGCATCGACTTTTTTCCGGTTTCATCATCATAAATTGCCTGAACAATGCAGTCATGGCAACAGCCGTTCAGAACGGTTTGAGAATGGAAGGCATTGACTTTGATGCTATCAGTTTTGTCAGTTTACATTTGAATCGTTAGCAAAACGTGCTTTGAAGATGGTGAATCACGAGTTCCGTTGGATCATGTTCGGGTCCATTATCTATGAGATGTGCGCCAGTGCGATTACTGTAAGATCGTTAATTTATCTTTTACTCAATATAATTAAGTTGGAAATATTCTGCTTCACCGTCCTCGCTGCCACGATGGAAGCGAAGCAGTTTAATGAGGACTTGAAGGGGGCTAATCATGCCAGAGGCAGAGCCGCTCTCCTCGTTCACTTCTCGGAACTCATCGATCGACGTTCAAAGTTGTCAAAGGCGATTCAACTGCTGGATGGGATTTTCAAAGTTTCTTAATATCTTGGGGGAAAACGCACAACTTTTCTTTTACAGAGAATGCTGTTCTTCCTTGTCGGCCTTTGCATCCCATCGCTTATTTTCGGATCGTACGTCATATTCTCGCAATTCCAGAGGTTCGATTCAAAGGTGTAACAATATGATCATTTCAGTTAACAGAAATTCGAGCGAAAGTGGAACCTTTATGTTTGTTCCCGCTCAAATTATGTGTGTAATGACATTTGCCAGCGTCCTCTGGTTTCCGGCCCAGCTGCATGCGGAGGTACATATTGTCAGGCGCTTCAAGCACGGATCTTACGCTAACTCAGGTCCAAAAGTCACAAGGTATCTTGAACCGCCAAATTCGCGGGTGGATGGCGTATAATCGTCAAGTTAGGATTCGAAGCATCATTAGAACATAAGATCATCAGGTCTACACAGCGACCCTCTGCCTGTCTGGACAACTGAGAGAGCCCGATCTGGGCGTGACTCTGTGGGGATTCGTCCTCATCAACAAGCCCTTTATACTGACGGTACATTTTTGAGATCGCCGCAATTTCACATTTCATATTCCCGGTTACTTCTACTAATGTATGAGTCTAAGGGGTACTATGAAACTTGAAATATCTCGTTTTCGAAATTTCGGTAAATTTAGCAGTTTTTGCAGACGCTCTCGGTGATGGTGACGATGGTGGCGATGCTATTGCAATTCAACGACTGTTCTGCCATCGCACAAAATCGCACGATAATGTCGATTGTCAATGCCACCGACTTTCTGAATTGAGACTTGCTAACAACTTCGAATGACATTCCACGTATTGAAATCGCTTGTTAGAGGGATTGAAGCAGACTAACGATAAAATAGAGTGTGCAATGTTTGCCCAACCCTATGTTCAAATTCCCTTCTCTTCCTATGCTCCCGAAGCCTTCTTGATAGTATTAGAGTGTGTTTGTCTTCCTCCAGGCTCGTATATCGAATTTCTGTCCCCCACCTCGATAATGAACCGGCGACTTTCGCTGACACGTGCGGTAAGTCTAATACTAAATTATAATCTCTTGGGAATAATTCGATCAGAATCAGTTCAGCTTGAAATCAAGCCGTCAAAATCATCAGAGGCCTCACCTATTCACGATGCGTGGATGCCGCTCGAAAAGGTTGCGAAACTATGGCCATATCGATCCCTAGTATTAGATGATGAAAATGCTCTGAAGCAACCTTTCAGAGCCTTTCGTTCCTCTTCGTAGACTATACGAATCGCGTCTCGCGCCCAAAACGTATCTTTAGCACGGCAATCACCTACTTTTCGCTATTCATGGGTGAACTGACTAATTTACATCTCAACTTTACAAGTTCAGGCGTTTGGCACATAGTCTTCAATTTCTGGGCGCTGTTCACGAAAGATTTGAATCATTCTACTGTCATTTTCGCATTTGTCATGATCGCCATCACGTGCATGAACGTCATTGCGCCTGTGAGGAGAACGAATTCATTCTATCTTCCGATATACTTAGGCCTGCCTTCTTTGGATCCAGAGTGGCAGCCAATTTGATGGCTTCATGGCCACATTGCATGCCGTCAATCAGGTTTGGCAAAACCAAAATTTTGGGAAAGTTTATTTTGGACAGGGACGAGGAGTGCTTGCTGCGTACCCAAAGTTTCAATGCCTTCGAAGATTCATGGCCATGTTCACACTTGCAGTGTTTGTGAATACGGGTTCAATGGCAATTGCCTCACAGTTGGGATTCACTATGCGAGGGATCGATTTTGATGCTATCAATATGGTCAGAAAAGTCAGAGAAAACTTTGGAATTATTCTCTTTCTTTGCAGATGATTAATCACGAATTTCGGTGGATTCAATTCGCTGCGCTCTTATACCAAATGGGAGCAAGCAGCAAAACTGTAGGATCTTTCGCTAACCTCTGATGGAACATTTCAACAGCTCGAGATGTTCGTCTTTGCTGTCATGGCGACGACAGCAGAAGCGATGCAGTTCAATAGGGAACTCGTCGAGGCGTGCGAGACCAAAGGGCGCGCTCAGCTTATCGCGAACTTTACTAATTTAATTGAACGACGCGCGAAGTTATCGAATTCCATCGGCATCCTCGATGACATCTTCAGGGTTTGAGAGAGTGCTTCATAATAAAAAAAGCGTCTTTGAGGTCATGCTCTTTCTTCTCGTCGGTCTCTGCTTGCCGACGATCATTTTCGGCGCATACGTGATGTCGTCGCAACATCAAAGGTGAGATGTTATTGTTAGCTGTAAGAAGCTATTATATATGCGCATATTCCGAGAGATGGACGTTTTCACAAAGAAATTCAATGTTTCGGGAAAATCTACGCACCTTTCAGACATGCACCCTTCGGAGAAACGGTCATGTTCTTTCCCGGATTGGCCGTGTGCATGGCTGCATTGGCAACAGTGCTGTGGTTCCCTGCTACGTTGCATGCACAGATAAAAAATTTTTCAATTCCAGAACATCTTACTATGTAGGTCCAAGATTCGGCGGCAATATTCAACCGGAAGTTGAGACGCTGGCTCTCCTTCAACAAGCAGGTATTGTCGGGCGGAATAAACGTTCCGCACTGTAGGTTCATCGCCCTGTGATCTCTCTCCACTGTTCCCTCGTTTCTCTAACCGCCAGACAACGAGAGAACAGTGGAGAGAGATCGCAGGGCGATGAGCGTACAGTCCGGATCGTTTATTACGCGGACAATAGTATCGAAGATACAAACGACGGGCTTCAAACAATACCAGGTCTATACGGCGACGCTCTGTCTATCCGCTCACCTCTGCCAAAGGGATCTCGGCGTTTCGTTGTGGGGCTTCGCCCTCGTTTCCAAACCCTTCATCCTGACGGTACGAGCAAGTGCTCACTTGTTCCTTTCCTGTAACAGTATTGCAGATCATCTCGGTAATGATCACCGTCGTTGCGATGCTGCTGCAGTTCAACGGCTGTTCGCATTCGGAATAACTCTCGGTTCTTGGCTTCAATAAAGTCTTGGGCGTCGAAATTAACTCGAAGCTTTCTGGAAAGCTCTTGACCTTTCAGGCAGTTTAATTAGAAGAGTTTCCATTCCTAGACATCATTATCTCCCCGTCGAAAGGCACACCAGTGAAACTCTTGACCCCACAGACATTCATTTCTTTCATTTATTCGGTACCAGGACGCATTTGCTCGCACTTTCTTCAACATCCAGAAATGTCCGCGGAAATTGATCGAATCATCGACCGGCTCCGAGAGGTTTGTCAGGAATCATTCAGAGTTGAACCCAAAAAACTTTTAAGACGGTCACATTCCGATTGGTCGACTACTCGTGCAAAACAACGTGGAAGCGGAGAGTATCCATCACTTGGGCAGTATTTACGCTAATCATTGGTGAGACTAGCTTATTTCGTGATGAATAGTTTCAGCGTCCTTACTATTCGCCAACAAAATAGTTTTGCTGGCCACGCGCAATCTTAGCTATGCTTCCACAATCTGCCTGTTTAATTTACTGGCGCTATGCTGCCTCAATTTTATTTCAACGGTGAGTTATATTTTTGTTGCGTAAACTACGAAGCATGGTTTACATGTATATTTTTTGTTTCAGGCATCTTTGCTAGAGGTTCAGAAGAACAGGCTTCTACGCAAATTGCCGACCCGTGCGCGTCGATCATTGAGAGAGGTGCTTGACATTGTTGCCATTTTTGATCGTCTGCTTAAGCTTTACACCATTCATCGGGTGCAGCGAGCATTTTCGCTATTGGAAGTAATGATTGTTATTAGTGATTTATTCATCTTCGCCTACCTCGAATTCGGCATCTCCATGGACGAAGTCGAAAACGAAGTAGCGGTGCGTAAATTGTGTATGTGAAGATCCATCATCATTAATTTGCAGTCCTCCAACCGCTTCCTGCGCTTGACGCACTTTGCTAAAGTGGCGTATCAACTAATTGCAAATGCGAAGATGGTAAGACCGAGTCGCCCTAAATAATTTCATTTTCACTAGCTCCAAATCTTCTGCTACTGCACGCTGGCGGTCAAGGAAGATGTCCAAGATTTCAACGCCGCTATTGAGCAGGTTGTCGTAAACTTGGCGTTCCAAAATTGCCGATTCCTCAAAATCATTGACGGTGTTTTCAAGGTGTGCATTTTGATGGCGATCGACGTCCTTTGGAAAGGAGACCTGGAAGGACTCTACGCGAAATGTTTTCTGACTGTAGTATTTCGTCTTCTCGATGGTTCTCCTCAGTTTTCCGTCAATTATCTTCGGGTCATTTGTCATTGGGGCTCAGATGCAAAGGTTTGACTTTTTTGTGTAACCAACCGACTCTTTCCAGTGATTTTGCCAGTTTCGGATCATTCATCTTCATTCCTCGTCAAGCGATTTCGTGCATATTCTACTGTTCCATTCTATGGTTTCCGGCGGAGCTTCACGCGCAGGCAACGTTTTTTTTGTGTTGCAACATCGTTCTTTTTCAGATTAAAAAAATCGGCCTGTATTTTTGGGCGCGGTATGCACAGGTACATGGAACGCGATAGAAAGGTTAGGATGTTGATGGGGGTCTTATGAAGTTTCTTCGTCGAGGTGCACCTCTCCGCAACCGCGCTCTCGCAGCACCTCCATGATCCCGGATTGGGCGTTAGTTTTTGGGGCTTCGCACTCATCACGAAAGGATTCATTCTCGGAGTAATTCATCCTTATTTGATTCTCCCCGAAAATCTTACTTCAGACGATCTCTGTCGAAATGACCATGGTCGCCATGCTGCTCCAATTCGAGGACTGCTCCAACGCGAATAAGACAACAGATTGCAGCAGAATCTTCAATGGAACTTCTACATGAACTAACTTGGATAAAAATTTCTTTTGGGTGCTTCTCCCTGACTCTTTTTGAATTGGAGTGGCTGTAATTTCGTTACTCGCCACAATTACCTCCTTCGCGCTGACGATCTCACAAAGAAGTGTCAAAACCAATATGCCGAGATATTCAAAAGTTTATCTTTCTCAAACCCTTTCGATTCAGTGAGATTGGTCATGAATCCATATGAAATTTAGCGCACGCTGGGGCAATCCTTTAACGCACTCGATTGATTGGGGCGCTGAATATTCCGTCGTGTTGTGCGATTATGGTGCTAAAAAGGGAACAGGAACATGCAGGTGGTGTGTCCGACAAGCGGCCAAAAAACGTTCAGGCAAAGTGTGCATTATCAGAGTCTATGCGAAAGCGATCCGTGACGGTACGAACAAATTTCCGTGTCTGGAATCAACCAACTCTCTCTATCTCTCTTATTCTTCAGATCATCTCGGCTTACTATCGTTGCGATGTTGCTGCAGTTCATCGATTAGTATTCCGAATAAAGCTCCGGTCTTAATAGTGTATGTCTGGTTAACTTCGTCTTTGTCGTCTTTTTCTCTTCATAGCAGAGAAAGAGAATCGTCCACGGAAGCTTAATTGGAAAACTGAGCCTAGACTTCATCACCACGTCGCGGAGGACACAAAGGCGCATTGGGAAACAACGAAACCTCTGACTTGGCTGAAATTCAATTCGTCCCCTAACTCGATCCGGCGACGTGTTTGCTCATCGTCGCTTCCACAACTAAATTATTATGGCCGCGGAAATTGATCGAATTATCGATCTGCTCCGAGAGGTTTGTTAGGAATCTTTGTAAAACAACAAAACTTTACAAGACGGTCACATTCCGATTTGTCGATTACTGCAACAAATTCGCATGGAAACGGAGAGTATGCATTACTTGGGCTGTGTCTACGCTAATCGTTGGTGAGATTGGTTTATATCGTCTGTAACTGCTTCAGCTTCTTTCCTAATCGCCAACAAAGTAGTTTTGCTGGCCACGGGCAATTTCAACTACCCTTCGATAATCTGCGTGTCTAACTTGCTGGCAGTGTGCAGCCTCAATTTCATTTCAACTGTGAGTTGCGTTCTTCTTGAAGAGCATTTGCGAAGGTTATGAAAGTGAGTACAATCTCGTGACAAGCGCTTGATTTGACGGCGGCGGATGTCGCCAAATACAGTGCTTTCAAATATTTTTGTACTTTCTAGTTTATTTGTAATTCATTTATTCCAGGCATCGTTGCTGAAGGTTCAGAGGAGTATACATTTACGCAAGTTGCCGATCCGCACGCATCGATCATCGAGAGAGGTCACATGGTGATGTTACAGCATCATCTTCTCGTTAAGGCTAACACCATGAAGCGGGTGCAGCGAGCATTTTCGATATTTGAAGTAGTAATTGTAATTAATGCACTATGTATCTTTGCTTACCTCGAATTCGGCTTTTCAATCGACGATGTCGATATTGACGTAACGGTGCGTACGTGGTGGTCATTGAGGGTCATCATTTTGCAGTCCTCCAACCGGTTCCTCCGCTTTACGCACTTTGCTACAGTTGCTTATCAATCAATAGCAAGCGCTAAAATGGTATGATCGCTTCACGATGTCTTCGATACTTGTCTTTTCACTAGCTCCAAATATTTTGCTACTGCACACTGGCAGTCCAGGAAGATGTTCAAGATTTCAATGTCGACATTGAGCAGGTAGTAGTTGTTTCCGATCGTGTGAAAACCCCACTTATTCAGATTGATGGGATGGATTCGGAAGAGCTTCAACAGAAATTCACTCAATTGATACGTTGGCGCTCCAGAATTGCCGATTCCGTCAAGCTCATTGATGAAGTATTCAAGGTACGTATGTATTGCCTCACGACTTTAAAAATATAGGAGGCGGGAAGAGCGTAAGTACCCCATGTTGTCTGCAAACAAAACATATTCAAATTGCAGCATTTTGTCTTCTCCGAGATCCTGCTCAGCTTTCCGACCATTATCTTCGGAACCTTTGTAGTCGGTTCAGAGATGCATAAATAATTATTATCAGCTGAATGATCGTTCCGGACAATACGTTCATCACCCTACGATCTCTCTCCACTGTTCTCGCATTGTCTGACTGTTAGAGAAGCAAGAGAACAGTGGAGAGACGTTTATTACGCCGACAATAATCACCTTGGTTCATTCTAGCGATTTCGCAAGTTATGGTTCACTGATCTTCCTGCCGCGACAAGCAATATCCTGCATATTCTACTGTTCAATTCTATGGCTTCCTGCCGAACTGCACTCTCAGGTGGGCGTTCTTTTTGTGTTCACTTGAAATTAGTGCAGATCCAACGATCGGCGTCGATTTTTGGACGAAACATCCACAAGTACATGGGCTGCGATCGCAAGGTTGGGAAGGTCGATGAAGGAAGGCTATGCATTTTCATTGAGGTTCACCTTTCTGCTACTGCGCTTTCACAACATCTCCACAATCCTGGCCTGGGCGTCACTCTGTGGGGCTTCGCACTTATCACGAAGACATTCATTCTCGGAGTTAGTGATTTGCCGCCTTCAATATTGGCACTTGAACGTCCATCCAAACATAACAACCTATACATGGCGGATGTTTAATCGCCACTTCAGACCTTCTCTGTCGAAATGACCATGGTCGCGATGCTGCTCCAATTCGCAGACTGTTCCCACACGTATCAGTTGACAGACTGCCGGAAAACCCTTAACGGGACTGCAATTTAATCTCTTTGCGATAAATTGTGTGCATGCTTGCATTTCGGTGCTTCTCTCCCATTCTTTGGTTTGGGTGCGCCAATAATAATGTTACGCCGGCCTCAATTACCTCCCTTCGCAATGGAAGGCCATTGTTTGCTTGCTCTTGACTCTTGGCGCTGACGCTCTCAGGACATCAGGAGACTTCTCGGAATGAAACGACGACTTTCGCTCACTCGCGCGGTAATCACTTTGATATTGCTGTACTGATGTCGATATTCGTTATTCAGCAAGAAGGCTTGGTTGACGAACAGCAACTACAAGAATGTATGCCGATTCAGAAGGCATTTCGAGCGGTCGAAAGGGTCAGGAAGTTACTGCAGTGCTACACATTCCCAACCTCTCTTATACCATGCTCATTTCGACAGTGAGAGAAATCGAAAAAAACGCAGTAAATGAAATCTCTGTGCATTCACAATTTTACACTGGGAATTTGTAGCATTTTGTGCGTTAGAGCTTGGTTCCTTCAGAATTTATCGTTCTGCTTCCTCGAGCAGGCACGCCATCGAGTCGGTCTGGTAAAGCGGGGTCTCAGCGCCGCCGTTTCGTACTGGTGCGCATTTATAGGTTGAGCACCTTTTAATCCTTATTTGTAATGTCCATTCCTTCAGCTGCAGCTTACATTGCAAAGAATATCCACTGCTCGTTCGGCAACGAGACGAATTCGTTGACAAAAATATTCGCTGTTGAAATGATGATCGTAACGGCGTCGAACACGTTTGGAGCGGTACGCGTGTCCGATAACATAGTTCTGTAAAAATATTCAGATCTTCCTAATGATCATGCGTCGCTCCGATGCCTTGGATAAGTTCATGGAGTCGTGTAATTCCATCAACCAGGTACGTGTGTTCACTAGGAAAATTTAAATAAAAAAAGCATGTTTTGCCCATGACGATGCATTCTCCTCCATATATCACTAAACAGGGCTCATTTTAATCTAAAAACGTTTAGGGTCGTGGAGTCGAAGAAGGCCAAGACTCAATTGCCAGGACGAACAGCATCTGCACCAAGATGGCCATATTCAACTTTTTCTACATCGTTGCATTCGCTATTAGTGTTCAGTTGGGATTCACCATAGAGGACATCGACATCGATTGCTCCAGCCTTGTACGCATTTCCCCGTGGAATATAGCCGAAAGGCAACATATTCGCAGCTAATCAACCACGAATTCCGCTGGATCCAATTCTCCACCGTCGTACATCAGACAGCCGCTAGCTGCATTCAGGTTCGCATTTGTTATCGTGCAACCCGAATGACTTCTACTCAGTTTCATATTTACATCTTCTGCGTCAAGACGACCATTTTCGAGGTCACTCAATACAACCAGGATCTTGAAAAGGTTGAGCTTTCTCTATGATGGGTGTTTGAACTGATGAACAGATCGCCGAAATCCGAGGCCGTTCTCAACTCTTTGAGAAAATCACAGACGCGATCGAGCGTCATTCCAGGCTCTCAAAGACAATTCGACTGCTCGACGATCTGTTCAAGGTTTGCGTGTTCAGTATCGAAAGAAAATAAAATCATGCTACTCCATTTATCATTAAACTTTTTGTATTATAGCGTTTCACGTTCATCACGGTGGCGCTGTGCATTCCGTCGATTATTTTTGCCTGCTACTTCGCCATGACCCGAATTCAGAGGTGATACAAAACAAACTTCTTTGAAATCAGAATTCCCCCTCAAAGAGAAGCTCCGGTGCGCGAACTCGTCGTCGTCCTGCCAATCATAATTCTCTACTGTTTTTCGTTCTCGGTGCTCATGTACTTTCCGGCGCGGTTGCACGCTCAGGTTCGCAGAGATAACATCGATTTCGATAGCAAAAGGCATGCTTACAGGTCCAAAAGTCGCATGCTATCCTGTTCAGAAGCATTCAGAAGTGGCTTTCGTACAATCGCCAGGTATTTTCGATCTTTCACGAATCTCACCGCAACATCAGATCTACACGGCGGCCCTTGCTCTATCAGCGCATCTCGAGGAATCGGACCTCGGAGTTACCATCTGGGGATTTGCGCTCATCTCGAAGCCATTTATACTTACGGTAACTCTTACAGCATCGTTCCTATTTATGATCGATATTCAGATACTCTCTGTTATGCTGACTACCGTGGCGACGTTCCTCCAGTTTACGGGCTGCTCGCAAGACTTGAATGCCTTGGCTGTGACGGTTCCATCAATTCAGAGCAATTGCAGTTTCGAGGTCTCTTCGTTTCCGGGAGATTTAATAAAGGAATTGTGAAATTTTATCGAGCGTCACCATACATGTTCGACCTCAAGTCCAAACCTGGACCCACCCGCGTTTAAAAATTTTGAAACTGGTACCCACACGCATTATAAAATTTTTTAACTAAACTAAATAATAAATAATGGATGGATCAACACTACTGTCTGCACTTTCAGTTTGTGATCAGTATCGCAAACTGGAATTGCATGAGCAATTGTGTCAATGTCGTCCCGCGCAAGGAAAATCCGTTTTACATCGAGTTTTTGTGATGTGCAACTCAGAAAAATTCAGAGAAAAAGATGCAAAAGAGATTATTCCGCTAGCTAGTGCCAACCTTGAGATAGGTGGGTACCGTAAATTCACAGAATGTGTACGTTTCAACACTGCGCTACTCTATGACGAACACATAAAAATCCATATTTTTTGGAGACGTGCAACTCAGAAAAATGCAGAGAAAAATATGTAATACTCATTGGAACCGTATCTGGTCCCAGTCTTGAGAAAAGTGGGTATCGCCGTAAGGCCGTGACATGAGATCGTATTATTGCAGTTCCAAACCCTTCTAAATTCGCGTTCCGTCCTAACAGATCAGATATGTGGCGATAAAAAATTTCTTAAACATCTGTACTCACACGCAAAAATGGGTCGAAAATGTGGGGTACCCACCCGCATTTTTACTCATAAACTTTTTTGTGGAACATATATTAGGTTGATCGGAAAGTAACGGTACATAGTGTTTGGAATTTTATTTCTCTGATCCCTGATGGATCCAGGGCTCATGCGCGTGGGGTTAGCATGGG
>JACMIG010003362.1:0-12455 GCA_014805385.1 Levipalatum texanum | reverse complement strand
GTATTGGCCCGGAGAGGGATCGAACCTGCGATCTCTCGCATGACGGGCCGACACTTTGGCACTGCGCCATCACTGCAAATTTGAGATCGCGCTACTCTACGACGCTTTTCGTATTTATGCGGACCGTTTAATGTTTTTTCTTTTTTCTCTAAACGGTGCGGAGACCCTCCGAGCATATAATATTTAAAAAAAAACAGAAACACTTATTTTTTTAATTAAAAATAAAGAAAATGTAAAAGCAAAAAAATTTTCGCTCAAAAAACGAACCTTCACAAGATGGTCCCCCGGGTGGTAAATGTACGCCTCTCTCCCCCGAGCACGCTGCTGTGCTTATTTTGGCGATAAACCGCAGTTTAAAATAAATACGAGCAAGACTAGATGTGTTGAACTTTATTTTGGGCCTCGAAGCGAAAGCCTGTTCGAAACCTACCGTACCCCTCACGGTGCTTGGGGTCACCCAAGGTATCTACCATAAATATTTGTGCCCCAGCCGCCGACCCCCTGTTCACACCTCTCCAGATGGGAAGTTGATTTTTAGAAAATTTCTGTCTTAATCCTTACAGATTCAGTCGGTTCTCTCGACTCGTTTTACCGAATTTCCAACCCACGATGCGGGCAGACTCGACGCTCTCATTCCCCTGCTTGATACGATTGTACTTAGCGAGGCAGACATATTCGACATCTCGAGGACCCCCGTGAGTGTCTTCAGAAATCCTAATAACAGCGAATTGCCTCGCTCAGGATGAATACAGCAACCACGTTCTCGATATCGTGAAAGAAACCATAAACTATGGCACTGCCCTCATGCGCAGGAGGGGCATCAAAATCGTCAAGGTCTGTAGTCTTCCCATTTGTTAAGGAAAAAATTTCATTATTTGGACGAAAATACGACCACCGCTTTTAGGTTCGCACACTGACCGAACTCGGCTTCCTCGTCGTTTTCAATAGTCTCTCAGTGAAGGACCAGGAGAAAGCAGTGCTCCCCTCCAACGATCCCATTCGGCAACTCGTTATAACTGTTCACAAGAGCCACTAATTATCGGCAACCAAATTTTAGCGCGTTCGCCTTGCTCTCACGCACGATTTTCGGAAACGAGTCTCCGAAAGGAACAATATAAATTTATTTCCATTCCGAATAGCGCAATTTAGAAAATGAGAATTGGGCGTTAAATCACCGTGTTCGAATAAAAATTCCACCGTTACTAAAGTTTCCGGCATAGATGAGTTGTTCACGGGATTTCACAAGTTCAAAAATTAGTATTCAACCGCGTACTCTACTCGTCTACACTCTGGCATAATAAAATAATAAATAAGCGTTCGAAAAAGGAAACCGACAATCGTACTACATTATGCTATGACAATTTCGTCTAGAAGTGCGCGCCAGAGAATGAGGGAGAAGGAAGGAGGGGTACCTAGAGCTGGGGGGTCGAATGATGATATTTGATCTCCCGATTGTCGTCCTCTTTACTTGGTAACGGCGTGCAGGGCCTTGGCGAGGTAGGCGACGTTGTTGGAGGAGATGCCTGTAATTAGGCCAAATTATTATCTACGAATAAATAAAAGGCTAGGGTTCGCATCTCATAAACATTGAATAAGAAAACACGAACAAAAGTTGAAGAAATAAATATAATTTATAGAAATCTTATTTCTCACCAGCAACGGAGATGCGTCCGTCCTTCGTCAGGTACACCGAGTGCTCCTTGATCAGCTTTTCAACCTGAAGAAATATCCTTTAAATCTGACCGCAACGCGTTGCCTTGAGAGCGTCGCGGCCGTCCCTACCTGCTGGGGGTTGATGCCAGTGAAGCAGAACATGCCGATCTGGTTCGTGATGTGTTCCCAGTTGCGCGTCGAGCCCTCCTGTAAATGAAATCGAATTGTCTCCTATGGAACCAGGTAGACTCGCGTATTGTGCGGTCATAAAAACACGGAGTTTTCTTGAAAGTGTTGCTAAACATCCGGACCCAGATCTAAACGGAAATATACCTAATTCGGTCAGAAATAACAGCATTTTGGAATCGACTCCTCGCCAACTAAAACTTTCAGTATTCGACAGAACCGTTATCTTTTCCAGTTTGATTACCAGGTCTATTCTCGTTGCATCCGTTTATCATGTTGAGCACCCTTGTTTGGATTACTAATCGCCTGTTGATAATCATCCGAATCCTCTAGCGCACCTTGGCCAGCAGATCCTTCAGCTGCGTCCTCATCGTAATGATGCGGTCGGCCATGCCCTTGACATCACCGAGCCTGCAATGGAAATTTAAATCGATAAACATTATCGATTAAAAATAAAATCAATTTAAAAAACCAACCACTGCTTCTTGAGCTCGGCATCGTTGAGGATGCGCGCCGCGATGCGGGCTCCGTGCACCGGAGGGTTGGAGTACATCGGACGGATCTGAAGATAAAAGCCATATACTGCTAGCCTGGCTCCGGTGAGGAAGCACCCATCACACTCGGTTGCCAGTAGCCCGGGCCCCGGGTATTAAACAAATATCCTTGAATCATTTCTCAAAAAGAATCGTTGCTCAACAAGGTGAATTGCTGCTATTCAAAAACACCATTATGCCACGAGATCATTCAAAGACAATTCCGTAAGTTCCACAAACAAAAGCATAATAATTACTTTCTCGTTCAAAATATAATCAACCTTTTCATATTCGTCTACAGCTTCAAGATCTGAATCAATACTTCGGAAAAAGACGCCCTCAACCCATATTCAACCGATAGCTCACCAGGATCTTGATCTGGCTGTTGACGCGGGCGGTCTCGTCGGGGTCGGCGCAGACGACGGTGAAGGCTCCGACGCGCTCGCCGTACAGTCCCATGTTCTTGGCAAACGACTGCGCCAGGCAGATGCGGTGGCCCTGCTCGAGGAAGTACCTGCAATCGAGAATGTCATGGTTCAATTCATACGAGATCAATTGAAATTCATGTTAGAATTTACGGCAAAACGGGAATTTACGTGGTTTCGCAAGGATCGTTTCCGAAATAAATTTCACAATGATCGTGTTGTACGCTGTTGTGTGAGAACATATATTATCTTTGGGACTTAATACGCTGCTCAGTTTTCCCGTGCTGACTTAACACTCGTTATTCTAGACCTTGTAAGGCAGAACAAAATTCTATCCCACAAGAATCCTAGTTCTCCTTTCCATCTCCTGATCCATCTGATTTCCTACAACGAGAGAGTATAACGCTCGGAGTGGGCGCCCTACGATCCCTCCTAGTTCATTGGTAGAGTGCCAGTGCGCAGCTCGAATGACCGGGGTTCAATCCCCCGCAGATGCATACCTCTAAAGCGACGTGCTAGTGACTAGTACGGCGTTTCGCATGTATGCCAGATCAAATCGCATTCCCCATTCAGAAGTACCACTCAATTGTTGCTTGTGAAGTTATGGATTCAACATTTTGGGCATGAAAAACCTTGTCTAACAATACGTGGAGCAGTGGTGATCTTGTGCGTGGAAATAGGGTGTAGCAATATTTTCCGTGGCGAAGGTCGTACTATAGTTCGAAGTCTACACTATGATCTTCTCACCTGACAGCAAAGGCATCTCCATCAACGTCTCCGGATGCGAATCCCTGGTACGCCATGTCGAAGAAGACGTAGAGCTCACGCTGCTTGCACACCTCCGAGATCTTCTTCCATTGATCACGCTGCAACCAGAAATATACATTGGTATTGAGCTCGGAAATCCTGGGCACAACGCCAGAAATGTTTGGCACATCGCCAAATGTTACCGTACCGTAGGATCGACTCCCGTCGGGTTGTGGGCGCAGGCGTGGAGGAGGATGGCGGCGCCCTTGGGGATCTTGGCAATGTCCTGCAGAACAAACTTTTAGTGAGGGCAGAAACCAACGGAATTCAAGTTGCAAGATGCATAGAGATGCGAGGTTGTTGAAGCTGGGCCAATAACCGGTCAGTCGATATTTTTAAAAAAAACATAACTCCCATATATTTACTTGCCATACAAGGGTGCAGTGATCATGGCTATCTGCCTAACCACAGCGGGAATGCTAACAGAACACCAACCAGGGGAATTGGTTTTGCCGGCAATTCACAAATGCCGTCAGAGTCACAGATGACCGATTATTGCGCAATTTGCATTTCTAAAAAAAATAATTAACGCTATTTCACTTGTTATACCCAGTATTAAAGGCCAGAGCAGTGCGAGTTCCCGACCAGGAGATTTGACGTACATATTGTTTATCGCATGCCATGAAATGCATGACTAACCAATTCGTCGCAGATCTCGCTTACAAACAATTAATGACCCTCCCTATTGCCAAACTTTACCAAATACCATGCAATTCACAAGTATCCAAACAATCGAAGACTTTGTTATGGAGAAAATACTCCCATTCGTAGCATTGACGGTTCACCAAACTAGGGTAATCGATGTTCCTTGCAATTAACAAATGCCGCGAGATTCACAATTTGCCAATCGACAGAACAGACGGAATTCGAACCACCTATTCGAAACTCTTCTTTGACAGCACCCAATTACCATGTCCAATGTTAAACAAAATTAAATCCCGCCAACCTCAAGCGCTCCCTTCTCATCGAATCCGCACGTGGCCTTGTCGTAGTAGCGGTACTGCTTCACGTCCATGCCCGCGAACCTGGACAATATTTAGTTAGCTACCATATCCTCTTGATCTACGGTAAAGTCGTGGCGAGACTCAGACTCACTTGAAAACGGGCACGTGGTTGCCCCACGTCGGCGTCGGCTGGTAGATCTCCTTGCTCTTCGCGAACTTGGACTGAAAAGGACGGTCGTATAAACCACGCAATTACGCGTTGCATCGAATTCATAAATAGAACACTGCGATTACGATGACGATTACGAAGAGACATAAATGGACTAACCAGGAATTCGCTTCCAATGCGCAGTGCCCCGGTGCCGGAGATGGACTGGAGGGTGGCGTTGCGCTTCTCCGTCACAACGGGCGACGACGAACCGAGGGCCAGCCTGAATATTCCTCAGTGTACCTTGCTACTATGTTTCTCCTCCTCAACGGGTTTCCCCTCGGTAACAAGAGGAAAACACGAAAAAAAAGATATTCGCGAAATTTGAATTGTTTTATCCTTCTCCTTTCACATCACCATACTTGATGGCGTGATTGCAGAAGTCGGGGAGTCCGGCAATGCCGGCGTATTCCTTGTCGAGCTTCTCGCCGACGATGCGACGCTCCGCCTCGCGCACCGACGGAAGGACGAAGGGCTTGCCCTGGAATGCAACAAATATTTACGTGTCAGGTTTGAAACTAAATTAAACGCCGTAATTTCTCTGTACAGAACAAAGCCCCCACTCCTCATCATCACTTTAAATTTGGAAAAATAGAGGCAAAAATAAGAGTTGCTATTTTATGTGCATGTATTAACCTGGTCGTCGCGGTAAGCTCCCACGCCGAGGTTCATCTTCTTCGGGTTCGGATCCGCCTGAAATGATTTTTCGTTTTTTTCTCCTGAAATATACTTTTATACACCCTCTTTCAACGGGGCCAATTTCAAGATCACTCTGGAAAATAGCAGAGGAAGGCATACCTTGAAGGCCTCGGTGACGCCGAGAATGGCATCCGGCGGTCCCATCTCGACGTGCGACCACCATGATCTACAGGGAAAATATCGATTTATGTTAATAATCGATTAAATTTATATTCTTGTTATTAAAATGTGTAGACATACTGGCAGCGAACGGATCCGCGGGCGAGCTGGCGAGAAAGCATCGTGTGAGATTGAGGGTGGAGTAACCTGAAAGCAATGAGGAACTGCGTTGTGGACACTGCCAAAATACACGCGGCCACGAGTGGAACAGCGAGGACAACAGGCACATTGATCGACTCGACTAGAGTTACTGGAGAGGGCGAGGGAAATTCAAGGTGACCGAACGCGCCATGATGTTTTCGGAGCAAGGGATGAACGAAGATCCGACCACGCGAGCATGGAAGGTGATTGTCCATTCACCAATGCCGACAACAAACCAGAATACACTATGCTGTCCACATCAAAAGATAACGCGAGCGTGACCACGGTACTTTGTAGCGTGATTTAAATGTAGATCAACGAGAGCCGAGACAAAATGAGGAGCCCGAATAAATGAAAATCGAAAGGGCTACGTGCGGGAGCGCGCGTTCGCGTTCCGTCGTTCCATTCAGAAACGAGTGTGGGGGGAGGATAAGCGAAGGAGGAGGAGAGAAAAGAGGAGGAGAGACCGAGGGGTTCGAGAAGAAGCCGAGGGGACGAGTCAAATAGAAAGGATGGAGCTGCAGGGAGATCGGCATAGAGACGGGTGGGCGAGGGGAGCAGTGTGAGGAACACAACTGCCCGGCCCCCGTCTCTCTTTCTCTCTCTCTCTGACCGCGGATGTGCTTACGTAAGCAAGCGTTACCAAGGCATCGGAAATACGATTCAAGGTAGCGATGCCAGGAGATGACCGAGTAACTTATGTATTGAGCGAGATAAAGACGGGTCATGCTCGGGAACGAGCAGGGCACAAGCGAGCACACGCAACGAACAGACCAGGAACAACATGGAATGCCAGAGGATCAATAATCAGTCACGGCCACAAAACAGCCGAATAAAGAACGTTGGAAAATGATGAAACTTTGGAAAGACAAAAACGGCTCGGCCGTGGTAATGATCTGCGCCAGCGAAGTGTTTGGCGCACTTTCTGTACTTATGGCGGGAATTCCGGGAAATTTGTTTTTACTATAAAATTTTGCTTTCTCCATAAAGCTTATTTTCTTGGTGTGTAATCAGTAATACTAATTGAACTCGTCGTCGGATGCGACTATTTATTGAATTGTCAGAAAATATTAGCTCTTCATATTTGATTAAAAGCTGTTGATTTCAGGATGGGCGACGAGTTCGGAGAGTTCTTCGGAGAAGATGATCTGTTCGGAGACACCGACCCCATCGGTGACGACGAGGCAATCGAGGATAATCGCTACAATGGAGGCGAGGGAGGGGGTATGATTCATTTTTACCCACTTCCTTTTCCGAAAGTTATCGATTATCAGTTTATTTATTTATGTAATTGCTCACATGACGAATCCACGACAATAATATCCGTTTAGCGCCGGCTATTAACGACTTCCTCAAGAACGACAAGAAGACGACTGCTTCCGCGCGCAAGAAAAGTGAGCACTCGTTAATTTCCTCAAATATCTATTTTATTTATATATTTTCACTCGTGGTGTACATGTAAATTATAATATGGAGCTAATAAGATAAACGAACAATATTTTTTTATTTATCTTCAGCGAATCCACGTGCCCTCCTCAACGAGCGCTCGCTACTCCTCCCTGACACGGGGTTGCTCGCGCTACGCAAGGAGTTCAAGAACTACAAGCCTGACACCTCCAGGGATCCTGTACGTTTATATTATATTGGTGAATGTGCGACGCCTGTCAATTCTAGCACAGTGAATACATTTTCGTTCTGAACATCTGAATGTTTCACCATTACCGCTCTTCAATACTGAGCTACGTTTATGAATGGTGGAGATAAAGGCTTCGCCGGTAATGGTTTCATGACTCATTCTAGTACGCCACGCTGCAAGAAGTGCTGAAAAAATACCAGCACTGGGCGCATGTTCTCGCGCCGAGGATGAAATTTGAGGTAATTTCCCTACTCAAGTGCATACATTACTACGTATTTCCAGGATTCCATCGCTCGCTGCGAAGCCCTTGGAGCCAAGCGGCCAGTCAGGGTATGCTTTTCTTTCCACAGTATCTGTGTATTTTATATTTTTTTATCGTGGGCTCAAATGCAGAAAACACTACAATGAGAAAGGATGGAAGTCCATCAAAAATAAGGAGGCGAAAAATCACTGCGTGTAGGTATTCATGGACAAGATTCGCCTCGGAATTCCGCTGTGCGACGACGACTTCGCGCCGACCTCCATCAAAAGTGCACACAAGACGGCCGGGGTGAGTCTAATATAGCGAATAAAGCGTTGCGGACGATGTATATTTGCAGAAACGGAAAATGTCTTTCACTATACTTGCTGGAAATAGTTTGATTTAAATATTATTTTCAATAAATTAAGGACCTGTATTTATATTACCTCCTTTTCCAGGTACACGGTCTGATCACGACGGAGTACGCCAGCGACGACGACAACGGCGACAGGAGGAGCGACTTCGGAGATGACGAGGAAATGGCGGGAGGCAAGGCTATCGAGAAGGAAGATGAGGAGGAGGCACAGAAGGTATCGATCAATGCTGATAAACACAGTGACGAGCGTGTGACACTTACAATTAGTGACAGCGTTTATCCCATCACAGAATATTTTGTCTCGTAGATGCTTTGTTGAAGGATTAGGAGATAAACCAAGAATTATCGTCCTATTTAACGCTAAGTGAAAGTAATGCGATTTTCAGGCTGCTCCACGTAGTCTCTTCGGTTCGTCCAAGACGTGGTCGAGTGCTCCAAAGGAGACGCAGAGCTCGCAACCTGCACCGGCTCCCCTCTCGGAGGTAATATATCTATATTTTTTTTAAAATAAACAATCAATAATTCATCTTTATATTTATTTTTACCGCAATTATAATTCCACCGATTCTAGGAAGAGCGCCGTCGTGTCGCGGAGAACCGCATCCGTGCCCTGGAGCTGCGGGCGAAACGAGAGGCCGAAGCTCGCGGCGAAGCACCTCCACCCTCTTCGAGTGGTCCCACCACGACAGCTACCGTACCCCCTGCGGAGGCCCCAGTTATCGTATCCCAGCCCCCTCCCCAGGAGGATGTCTCCATGGTGGAGTACGAGGAGGAGTTCAACGCTCCCCGCCCGGAGGATTTCATGGACGAAGACGAAATCATGGCACAGTTCGATGATTTTGAATAGATTTGCTACTTTGTTATTTTCACAAATTCACTTGTATATGCCAATAAAATCGATTACATAATCGCAGTTAACATGATCGATTTGAAATTCAGAATTATGGCAATAAATATCGATGCATGCCCAAAAGCTTATCGATGAATACCCAAAGTGCAATTTGGATGTCTAGTCAAATGGCAACGTCGCTGGAAATTTCGATCTAGAATTAGTCTGTCTCCCTTGGACGCCCTCCGTCCACTACCCTTTCTTCTCCCGTCTGCCCGTCCTCGAATCCCTCCATGAGTACAGCGCCCATGGTGAACTTTCCCCCTCGCCCAACCCTACAGTAACCTCGACAGGCGAGCGCGAACGCGACCGCAGCGCGGGACGAACCGCCCGCGAAGCAGGCGCCTCCCACTACTTCTGCAGCCTCCAAGGAAGGGCCCACCGTCGCCACGGAAGCATTCATCCAGAGGTCAGTTTTCGATTCCGATTAAAGTGCAACTACCGTAATCCCGTGTCAGTTAGCGATCCCGTCTTAAAGTGCATCAACCATAGCCGTGTCAGTTAACGATTACGCCTTTGTTGTATCTACCGTATCCCGAACTTGCAGGTTGCGACTCGAGCTGGGGGCGCCGCTTGCAGAGGCTCCCATTGCGACGAGCGGCCATTCCGCCGTCTACAAGACCCCCTCCAAATTGTCAGTTTGCGATGACCGAGATTGTCCGAGTACCGTATACCGTTGCAGGTATCGAAGACTAATCGCCGTCAAGCTCATCAACAAGCGCGCCCTGCACAAGTCGATTGCAGACAAGTTTTTGCCGCGCGAACTCGAGATCACCGCCATGGTGAGAGCATTAGAGAAGGTCGTCCGCACTCGGTGCACGACCTGGAAAATTGAAACCGTCGCCCGCACTCGACACACCACACCGCATGCAGGTGTCGCACCCGCACTTGGTATCGACGCTGCGCGTGATTGAGGACGACGCACTGGCGCGGATAGCCATCGTCCAGGTGTGCCAATTTGCGATTCGGTTGTTTCAGTTAGCGATTGAGACCTACCGTAACCTGTCCAAAATTCCAGGAATACTACCCCAACGGGACGCTCCTGCAGCTGCTCCTCAGCAAGGGATCTATTGAAGGTCGTCAAAATCATCCCGCCAATGTTTTGAGATATCGTATCCATTGATCTACCGTAATCCGGAGCAACTGGCCGGATACCGTAACCTTCCGGATGAATACCGTAACCTTCGGGATGAATACCGTAACCCTACAGAGTGTCCACGGGGCGCACACATCTTCCGGCAACTGGCAGAAGCCATTCGATACCTACACGAGAGGCGCATCGTGCATCGCGACATCAAACCCGAGGTTACTTTTAGTAAACGTCGCAATCAAATCGTCGCACCCACCACCACGCCCTCTACCGGATGCCGTTCAGAACATCCTCATCGACGGCAACGGCGACATTCGGCTGGGCGACTTTGGATTTGCGCGATTTATCGCGCGACGTGAAAGGTGGGCGGGACTTGCTAAATGCAGGAAATTAACGAATACATTTTCTAGATCGCGTTCCTTCTGCGGAACGCGCCCCTACTCTGCACCGCAGATCGTCTCGTATCGGCCGTGAGTTTGGTCTTTGATCTTTGTAGTTTGAACTTATAACTTTGTAGTTTGATCTTTGATCTTTGTACTTTGATCTCTCCAGATACGACTCGTTCGCTGCCGATTGGTTCGCCGCGGGCATCGTGCTGTTCACGATGATTACCGGTCGCTGGCCATCGGTACCGTAATCTCCCCTCCTTCCCGCTCAGGCTTTTCGTTGCAGGAGCCCATCGCGACGGCAACCTACCGCTTGCAGGGCAGCAAGATTCCGAGTCTCGCCTTTGCGCACCTCGTTCGCGAGCTCCTCCATGAGGTTGGAGTGATGCTCCAAGCTTACCGTAACCTCTCGGAGTTCCCAAATCTACTGTAACCTTCTGCTCAAACCTACAGTATTCTTTGGAGCTACCCTTACCAACAATAATCTTTGGATCTGCCCAAACCGACCGTATTATTTGGAGCGGCCTGACAATACCGTATTCATTTGGCACGCCCAAACCTACCGTATCCCAGGACGAGATTCTGCGCGCGGACTATGACGTCGTCGTCAACTCGGAATGGCTGTCCGCCCGTCCCAAGTGGCTCTTTGCATCGGCCTCCCACGTCTACGAGGTATACTGTAGGCGCTGTGATCGCAAACTGAACCCATTGGCCAGTGATTGCAAACTGAACTCATTGGAAGTGATCGCAAACTGAATTCAGGTCATGGACTCGCCACCGCTCGAGTTGCCCGCCTCCAACACCGAGAGCTCGTTGGAAACGATGGAGATTTTGCCAACCTCTAGTGGAGGCCTACCGTAATCCCCTACAGTATCCCCTTTCCCTTCTACAGAGATGACATTGTCTGAGACCATCCACCCCCTTTTTGCGTTTATACAATAGATTCCCCCGCCCGTTTCCTGAGGCCCTCGGATAGTTTGTTCCTGCTTTTCAAAGACGCAAAGTAAAGTTGTTCTGACCAACGGTGTCTTCATTCATTCTGCACTGGAAAGAAACAGCGTACTTTCGTAATAGAATAAACGCTATTGTCGGGAACCCGAAGCGTTCTAATTCAAGCTCCAGGATAATACCAGTGACGGACGCTTGATCTACCTCTCTTTATCTACCCCCTCGAGGAGCTTGAGATGGCTTTGGGCTTCTCCGTGCGTGGTAATTTGAATGCTCTGGTGCCCGACAACGCATTTCACCCGAGATGTTCTCTAGCAATCATTTAGTATTGTAAAGAAAACGAACCTTTCTAAATAGTTCCTGCGCCCGGATTCCCAACCAAATGATCTACCTGTTCAAGACCCGTTTCACGTCCAGTTCACGTATCTCCAG
This sequence comes from Levipalatum texanum, assembly GCA_014805385.1. Classification (NCBI taxonomy): domain Eukaryota; kingdom Metazoa; phylum Nematoda; class Chromadorea; order Rhabditida; family Diplogasteridae; genus Levipalatum; species Levipalatum texanum. The sequence continues at coordinate 702 of JACMIG010003362.1, read as the reverse complement.
CCATCATTGCGCCAACCAATAGGAGTTCCAATGGTCGAAAATCTACGAGTCTTTCAAGTTGGATCCCTTCAACTACAATCCACCGGAAACTCCCATCATCTCCCCTTGAAGAGGCTGCCAAGGTGCCGGAAACGTATAGGATATCGGCAAGTTGAGCATGAATGGCATTCCTTTATTGCGTTATTCTACATGATCAAGCTCGCCGTGTTTTATCCCCCGGAAACGCCCTATCTGACCACAGAAACAGCGTTGTGCACTTGTGTCAAATATCATTTCAGAAAGGTTTTCAAGCTAAATCCCTGGTCTCTAGTTACTTATTATCTATAAACCAAACTCGTCTTAAATAATTTCACACCTACAGTACCGTGCAAAAGTATTCGCCAGCTTTTTCGCTGTGCCATATCTTTGGATTGCCTGATCGTCTGGGGGAGCTCTTGGGCGCAAATGGTAGCGACATGTCGGGGCATGCTACTGCATAGTCCCCGTAACCAGACGATGATGGCGCTATTTTATATGATTTTTACAAAACAGGTAACTTTTTGGCTTTTTTCATTTTTTACCCCAACTTTATATGAGGGCCCCAAAAATTTAGTGATATTGTGCAGGTCATGCCTTCTCGCACGCTACGTGGCATTGCGTGAAAAAATTTCTGCCCAGCATAGCAAATTCTTGAAAATGGGTGTTGAATTTATTCAAAATTCC
>JACMIG010003361.1:0-12457 GCA_014805385.1 Levipalatum texanum | reverse complement strand
GCAAACGAGTACACAATTGTGTCATTTCCCTGAAATTCAGGCACCGTGCAAAATTCAAACGATATTTTCAAAACAGTCTTCGTGGCAGGGACCCTTTAACGCACTCCATTCAGATTGGCAGGATGCCAAGAAGTTCCTGCGGTACTTCTTTAAAATATGATCCTAATCATCAGTCTCCATGAGCATGAGGGGGCGGGTGACGGAGGGCCGGTTCTTCTCAATACCCACGCTCCCTCCCCGACTCCATCCCACGACGGACGATGAACGGGACCGCTTCATCTACAAATTTAGCATTTTTATATAATTTCACAAATTGATTCATCACTAAAGCTAAAAATGTAATCACACCAAAGTCCCAGTAAACACCTGAATCTATTGAGCATAGGCTAAAGTACCTAAAAATTTGCTGAACTTTTAGTGATAATGCTTGAACGCCCCTAGTTCTCAACAAATGGTCACCTTTTGATTGGCCTCAACGGAGGCGCAGAGCGTTCCACTGCGCGTTTCCGCAAGAACGAAATTGAAGGCGCGCGTGAGGCTCTCCTCGATCTGCGTCGTATTCAGCGAATCCTTAGCGTTGGAGCGCCTGGAAGTTCATTTTTTTATTAAATTTACAATTCGTATTGGTATGTAGAACTTTATTGATTTGTTTATCACAAAATTATTTTTATTTTCGGGTCCGTACTTGACAGTATTGACGAGTAGTGATCTAACGACGACTGCACGCACGAGCTTCCACTGATCCGCAGTGAGGTGAGATTGTGTCTGAAATAGAATTAAATTATCTTCGCTGAATTTTTTTATAACAAGTTCCTATATTCATTGGAAATGAGTTTTTTCATAGATTGGACTTGCTTGCTTATGTTTCAGGGTGTCTCAATAAGAGAGGTATTTCCTGGTTTGTCAATAGTTCGTTCCTTCACATTGGGATCATAACACCTTCTGTACAATGGTTTGTTGGAAATCCAAGATAGATAATTTCTGAACCGCACTCTTCCTTTCCATCTTTCCTTGCTCACCTCAAAATGCGCCGCACCCGCCTTTCTGCATTCGTCCCTCAGCGTCGAGTATCCCGTGCGATCGGCGAACCTCAAATTAGAAATTATGCTAGAAAACTATTTCCAGTTTTTAAGAATTCGAACAAATAAATTTAAAAAAATCTCACCATTTCAGTCCGAGTTCGATGAAAGCTCCCAGCTTCGCTCCGAGGCGCGAGATACGCTTCTCTTCTGAAATCAAATGACTGCATGGTGTGTCATTGGACGACGTTTACTCGCACCGTGCTCTAAACGTCGCCCGCACTCTCGCACACCACTTACCATCACCAGTGAGGGTTCCTTTGGAGAAAGGGCTCCTGTCCACGACGAGCTCCGAGATCTGGGGGAGTTCGATGCAGAGAGCAGTGACGATCTCGGCACCGACACGTTCTTTTACCGGAGAGAAGCGCTTGAGAACCTGAGAGTTACTTTGTTTAGCATGACATTACTCCGTTTAGTATTATAGGTTGTCACTCCAAATAGCGAGATATTGCCCCCATATAGCGTGACGCTACTCCGGTAGCCATCTCTCACTCCGTTTAATAAACTGTCAATCTTTTTTTCAAACTTGAACTCCATTTAGTAAGATGTTACTCCGTTGAACAAGCTGTTGATCCGTTAAAGAAGGAGTAGGAGCAACTTTCAAAAGGGAGATATTGGCATGAACGGATACATCTCACCGGGACGAGATGTTTGATGCCGCTCATTCCTGATATACTCGATTCTACCAGGAGTTATGGTTTGGAAAAACCACCCTTTAGATACGGTAGCTTTGGGCGGTCGTGTCGGGATGGAGTTAAAAAGGAGCGTTAAAGCCCTCTTTATGTGTTGCATGTCTAGGAAAACGAGCGTGGATACCGATGAAAATTTATAAAACAAAGAAAATAAAAAGATGCAATGTTATACCGATAAAACACACTCGAGGAATCGCAAACTGACTCGAAGTGGTGCGACTACAGTAAACTTTCTGTGGTTCGTATCCACAAATTCCACAGCTGTTTTACGGACCGGAATCTTGCTCCTACTCCTTCTTTAAGTTAGTTATTCCTCCGTTTACCGATTACCCCGTAGTTACTACACTTAGCGAAGTAGAAAGAATGTGATATACCTGCGCAGCCACCGATGGATAGATCATGGTGTAGGACGTGCTCGCGGAGAAGGAGTCGCTTTGGCTGCGCTGGAAATTACTGTGATTAGCGCCCAGGCTGGAAGCAGGAAGGGGATGAGCGGAACGATAAATGTATATTATTCTGCTAACCGGCGTAAATCGGGGCCAGTGGAAGAAGATGAGCCAGTTCGTAGCGGATTGAACGACGAGCAGCATATTGGAGGCATCGGAGAGATAGAACGAGTTCATGTAGTGGTCGATCGAGCCGTCGTCGTTGCTTCTGAATTAAAGAAGGAGTTGGAGCAAAAGTTTCGTGTCCGTAAAACAGCTGGGCTTATGTGGCTAAAACGCAGACAAAGTGTCCCAGCTGTTTCACGGACACAGAGCTTGGCTCCCACTCCTTCTCAAAGGGATTGTTGTACTGTACGAGGTTTGAACTTGGCAATGTAAGTTGTGAATAGCGCTCTTTCTTAAGCGAATACAGTAACAAATGTTTTTCCCAAAGGACTAGTATAATAATTTAAGTCACTTTTTCTATGCTCGGCCTGTTACAAATTGAAGACTCGGAATTCGCCAGCATTACTTTGCCACATGAAACATACGCGAAAAAATGAAACCGTAAGAATCATTGCTTTTGTGAACATGAAACATATTATTATTTCTTACAGATCCGATCGTCCGATGCCGAGTATTTCGATGAGAATCGCATTGAACATGTAGAGCGAGTTGCAGAGAATGATTTTGAAGGACAGCAGCTGAAAAGTTGATCTTTGATTTATGAACTTTGATGTTTGATTTCTGATATTCGAACATTGATCTTTGATCTCTAAACTCACCGAAAGTCTCAGCGGAATCGTATTCCGTATGCACTGCCGCGGGTTGACTGGGAACGGCATGAGATAGCGCTGATTGCAGACCTGACAAAAGGAACAGTTCGCGGTCGAGACAACATGCACCGATGGTGTAGCGGTATCATTGTACCCTCCCACGGTACAGACCCGGGTTCAACTCCCGGTCGGTGCAAAAGCTTTTGCTAGCCCCCTTACTCACCTGAATGGTTTTGACGGTGAGGATGGCAATGATGATTATGGGAACGGGAGCACGGAAGAAGAAGTCGGGAATGACGCGGACTGAAAGGGCATAATTGTGCATGATATTTCATTATTATTTTGTGGATACAGTACTCAGGCTTTCGTGGTGGGACTCACGCAACATTCCGATCTTGTGCCACGTTTCGTCTTCGTTGTAAGGACGCAGGGCCGTGTGTATCTGCGGCGTGCTTCCGTTCTTGATCTCGAAGCAATCGACGAGGACGCGGTCGAAAGGTACCTGGAAATTTTTCACTGTGATAATGTTCGTGCGACGATTATCATGAAGGTTAAATTATTACCGGCAGAAGGTTCAGAATCGCAACGAGGATGAGAATTGTGAGGCAGATGATGCGGACGCCGAATTGGGCCTGAATTTAAAAAAATATCATGAGTGACAATAATATCATGAAGATTATCTTCAGCGATAATATTGTCATGAGCATTATTGCCAGTAAACATAGTAGGTGTTCACCTTTCGTGTGCGTTGTTCCAATGGCCGAGTCACTGCGAGATATCTGCAAGGGTTCTGTATAGTATTTTGACCTCGTCGATAAGTTTCACAAATTGATATCAACCAATGAAGTTCTGTTTGAGCAATCTTTTGCTCGCTTCCCCGAAACAAAACAAAATATACTACAGATGACCGAGCTGTTTTACGGATCGGATTCTGGTAAAATTTTTCAAAAAATCTACCGTACCTTTCCAGCGTGATCGCCATCACCTGCCAAACGGTGCCGTGGACACATGCACTTGCGAGTGGCTGAAAATTCCATTTAAATAATTACTTTATTATTATTAAAACAATTGGTTGGCCTATTCTTAAATTGCATTGCATTAGAGAAGAGTATACTGCAAGTCGAGAGCTTCCGAATGAATAATCGCAATGTATGCGAAATGGACCGCCAATTATTTATTGCGATACGTTTCGCTTTCCATGGATTGTCTCCTCAATTCTATCTTTGCCGATGTTAGCTGATGTATCTTTCCACTGCATCAATTAGATCAAAAACAGCCATTCACTACTGTGCTCAAAGCTCCCAATCAAATTTTCCTGATGGCTACCGCTCGCACTTTCAAATTATAACCACTACCTCGCTAATCACAGTATCTATAGAAAGTATACTTTACCGGTTCGCTAACCGTAGTATGTATTACTTTTCCCCTGGCTAACCGCAGTAAATACCTAACCTGGAAGATGAAGAGGACGTATGCAATCGGGCCGTAGTGCCACGTGAGACCGTTCATAAGCGATGGAATGCCTGCGATTAAATTAGTCCTTTAGCTACAAATTTCAACCGACTCTCTAATTTCTGCTTAGTCTCATCCGACCATACTCTTGATTTTTCAAAGTTGCTACAGAGGCGAATTTTGGATTCCAGACGTGCTCTCGCTTTAGAAAAACCTTTTTTTCGATGTGGAAGTTCCAGACGGACCTTGGAGAGACAATAGTCCTAATGCCAACTGTACTGCCTAGTCTAGCACTGTCAGTAGACGGCCAAATATCGCGGGAATCATATTTTGTCGAATGCTCGTATGGTCCTTGGAGCCATTTTCTCGTTTTGGCAAAGGCATCTATTATTCATTGTTTTGCTGCATTCAATTGTTGCCAAAATACTAATGTGAAACGTAACATTTGGAGGGCTTCGGATTTGATCTTTGTTGCAAAGGTTGCTGTTTTATTAATTCTAATATCTCGTGATCAATTACTGTACCCTAATCAATCCTTACAGTATGCCGTGATGATGGCTGATCTATGTATATAATTAAAGCTTTGAGTTTTCATCCTGTAACCTCCCCTTCCTTACAGTATGTCAGGAGGCAGCTCAGCAGAAGCAGTGAATCCCAGACGCACAGCATTGAGAGATGCACCGCCAGGCGATACGAGAAGACGCGGGAGCGGCGGATCTGACAATGGGCAATTTACCGAACTTGGAGTTCCGATTTTACCAATTTTTCTAACACGAATCAGTTTTTAATAAAAAAATTTCTTTGCTTTTCCATTTTCCGGATCATATTTTATTGACAGGATCCTTATAATTGATGTATTCGCTTCGCTAAATTGATAGTTATGTTTCACGCTAAAGCAATTGCTGAATACATGTTCATTTCCGCGATGGAAGTAGTGGAGCTATTTTTATTTCAAATATGAATGTGAAGTCATTTAAATCATATTCATTTCTCTTCCAGACAGAAGTGCGTGATGAAAAAGAGCACTTCATGATGTATTTTGTGTCTAGACGAGGCAAGGAATCAGACGAGGCAATAGAACCGAGAGAATATGAAGTGGACATTAGTGTTGGCAAATGAAACGAGAAGGGCGATGAAACGAACGTCGTGTCTGGACTGTCTCGCGTTTCACGAGACGTCGCGTTTCATGAAACGCGTTTAAGAAAACGCGAAGAGACGTTAATTAGGTGTTTTCTTGCACTTTTTGCCCCCGTTGCATAAACAAGAATATGGAAAAGAACTGTCTGGACGATTTTCTTCGGTCGTTTGATCATTTGCCTCTCGTAAGCATCGAGTCATGAGATCAGACTGACTTTGTGTCAAATCATCTCGTTTCATTTGCCAACTCTAGTGGACATATATAAAAACCACACTTATTTGCTGTCTTTCTGGGCAATGAGATCATCATCATTGGGAGCGACAAAAGGTTCACTCGGTCTACCCTGAAACTGGAATCCAAAAAGCATAGAAGTCCTCGCTTTTTAGAATTGTGAGAAACTCCGAATTGTGAAGAGCAAAGAAAGAAAAGTAACGCTATGGCCTTGTAGATTACGAGGTGCGCGTGTGTGTGTGCAAGAACTCGGTTCGTTTATGCAGTATTGCCTAACAATAAAGCAAATGATTCAAACCTGCGTAACAAGCATGATGTTGCCGATGAATCCCAGCATCATCAACACCAGGCTGAGGATGCCGTTGACACGGAAGCTGAGAGGTTTTTGTTCGATTATCAACGTTTGTTAATTCTTATTAGCTTTCGGACAGGAAGAAAGCGCAGTGATTCTATTTAGCAAACTTTTTGAATTGAGTTTATTCTCTGCGATATGTTTCGCATCCCATCGAAAGTTGCGTCTGGATTATCGTAGCCGATTGTTTCTTCTGTAGTAGTAATACCACAAAAATGTGAGTGTTATAGTTAAAGTGAAGTACCTGAAGTTCTTGTATTGCTTGATACGCTGGCTCATGTTGTTGGCTCGTTCGCCATTCTGATCGAGGTAATCGTAGTAGAACTCCATGTCGAAGCACCTGTATGATTGTTATTTGATTCATTTATAAACATTCATAGTAATTTGGTACTAAATAGTCATGATTTTCGTTAAAACGTTACCATTCGATTTGTGGAAAGTCCGCGCGTATCGTCTCATTTGTGATATTCGAGGCCATGGCTGAAAAGAAGTACATACGTCATCGAAAACAGAATTAAAGGAGGGCTCACCTCACCCTCCAACTTGCATCAACACTCTAGAGGAGCTTGTGTGGCGTTAAAAATGCTATCGAATGATATAAAGCACTTCAAATAGAAACAATATAACATAAAGATAATCGACGTTCAATGTTGATTGACCCTCAGGGTTTAGCGCGCGAATTCAAACTGTGACTCGTGGATACTGTAGATCAGAAAGTTAAACTGCGCGTTGTCTTTACACAATGCCAGAAAAACAAACTGGATGTTCTATAATGACTATTTGTTACTTTTTGCAATGGTGTTTTCGTGATTTTTGTGGTCTTTGCTGGGTGGGGTGAGCCCCCCTTTAAGGATTCCTAGTTAGCAAAGTATATTCCGAACGTAAGTGCATCGAATGCGTATCCATTTTTGAACATATGCCGCAATCAAAATGAGAAAATGAAGTAATTCTGAAAGAGCTCTATAGAATATCTAGGGCAGAGATCAACAAGAGAAGAGCGGAGAGAGATTGCAGGGCGATGTGCGTACAGTCCGGAACGTTTATTCCGCCGACAATATATTACGAAAGTAAATGGATGCTATGGCATGAACGCATCCAGTGTTGAGGCAAACAGTGAGAAATTGAATAAATCTCGAGAGCCCTCTTGAGAATATCTACGGCAGAGATCCTGCATGTATAGATAGTGCGCACGAGTCAGTTGACTGCCAAAATTGGCACGTTCCTAATAACATCCTAGATCTTGAGCGAGCAGAGACGGTAGGAGAGAATAGACCTCATAGAAAGGGTAGGAGAGAAGAAAGCACAGAGACTGTAGGAGAGAATAGAGCACGGGCTTGATAATGATAACAATTGGTCCGGCACAGGCACTTCAAGGATACCACCCATTAGGAAATGCGTCAGATGTTCATAATTCACGGAAGAACATTATCGTCGGCGATTATGGCCGCGATAGTCTAGCGGTGATTTTGAGGTAAAAGCGAGCATTGAGTCAGGCATGAGATATATTGTCGGCGGAAAAAAGTTCCGGACTGTACGCTCATAACCCCAAGACCTCTCTCCACTGTTCTCTCGTTTCTCTAACCGCCAGACAACGAGAGAACACTGTCCCTGACTGTACGCTCATCGTAGGACGATGAGCGTACAGTCAGGAACATTTTTTCCGTCGACAATAAATGCAGAATGATATGTATCCTCAAGAACAACTTGGGAGTGTCGGGACATTCTTCTCTTTCCAAGGAGAGAGTTCCAATGAACCTCAATTACGCGACGAAGAAAAAAGACATGGGAGAAAGGCTACGATGAGTCAGCGAGAGCAATGATTCAGATGTTCCTTTCTCACTAAAACATAGTCGGAATCTTGACCTCTGATAAAGTTTGACGAACAACATGCTCTAAATCATCGTTGCTTTTATAACAATTTAGTGTTGCCTTCATCGCTGGAGTGAAAAATAGAAAACGCAATTCTGAGCGCAAAATTAGACAACTCTCTGCACGTGGGCGTTAAGATTCTTTCTAGAGTTCAAAGACCAGAATATTTCTCCTAATTCTGTTTTGAAGAAAAGAGAGACTTGGAAAGGGGGGTTCGAAGGCATTTCCTGAGAGTCTCGCAGTCCCACACAATAGACCGTCCCGACAACATAGCCGGAGACTCATCTACGTTAGGAGGCGGGGCCCTCTTTCTTCTGACGCCACCTTCCCTTAGTTCTGCCTTATTTGTCAGTCTGGTTTCTCTCAAGTTAGCCTTTTCTCTAAGGGAAGAGAAGACTCGGGGCTAATAGTAAGGAGAGGCGATAATGAACTGGGCGCCTACACCTCCAGGGGACAAATGAAATGGAAGTCGCCCCGAAGAGCTGGATGGACTTATCTCAGGACTCTATTAGCTCCAAAGGATGAAAGAAACAACCGCAAGCCCTTTTGAGGACCGAACCGCGATAATGAGCTAATGAGAAAATGTGATGATGAGGACTTCATCCCTAAAGTGGTCCCTTCATGCTTAAAACATCTAGCGGGTCTGTTTTGAGCCAGCAAAAATTGTGTACTTTATAAGAAGAATTTGAAATTTTGAGATAGGTTTCGTCCGATGTCGAATTGGCCAGCAGCAATTTGAGCAGGCAATAGCTGACGCTGCGGTGTGACTATATCAGAGAGAAAAAGGATTACAATTGAGAGAGAATGGTCAGTCGGGATTACACCCCCTCGTAGGCGTCTAATCGGGTTTGGAGATAATAGTAAGCTTCGCCCGAGCTCAACTGTTTTAGCACGTTCGCAAAAACACTGTGCATTAGGGGAATTTTTCGTAGGAGTTTGAATTATGGAATCTGAACATTTATTTTCAATACGTTTCACTCAATATCGAATTGAGAGGCGACGATTTGAGCAGACAATGATCTGGCAGTTGTGAAGCTACAAAATGTCTGAATATGATTATGGATTCGAAATTCATCGTCAAACGAAGACCAGTTTCCTTATAAGCGAGAACAGGCCGCAATTGTTTAATTCGGACATTTCACTCCACTGAAGAAGTGATCTTCTCGGGCACCCGGAGTGTTCTAATGTCCACGCCAGTACAATACCAAATTCGGACTGCGCTCTCTTGCTGTAACAATTTGAGCCCCTTGAGGATTGAAGAAATAGACCAACTGCGTGCAGTATTAGTGGCATTTTCATGGCGTGAGAATTCGAACGCTCCGAATGCTCACGTCGTCTCTATAGTTAGAGTGCGAAACCTCAGACACCCTTCGCACAGCCAAAATATCGTTCAACAATGGCAGTCACCCTCCCGACCAAAGGCGGGGGTTCGAGCCAGGCTTAATAACGCTCCCCAGACATTCCGACAGGGACTTCATTGCATACTTCCCGGAAGGCATTACATAAACTTGGACCGGGGACAGAATTGGTCATCAAGTTGGTGGAGAGAGCCAATGAAGACGGGGGAATAATGGGCACATGGATAATACGGTACCATGGACGCCGCAAATTAACTTCAGATGCAGCCGGAGGGAACGACTTTAGCTGTCTGGCCTTCTTGCGAAGAGTCAAAGGTCCCCTGGTAGCTAATTTTGCAGCCAGTAGGGTAAACTAGGTTTTTGTAAGCCCAATGATTCGACGATAAAATCCTACCGGTGAGACACTGAGGAAGAAACTGGCTAAAACATGCGCTCGACGAAACGCAAAATTGAGACATGAGTTTCAGAGGACAACTTTGTACAGCATGTCTTATCGGCGATACATATGCGAGCCGACATGAGATACTGAAGGGGGGCATTTTTTGCATCCGTACTTGGGATGAGGAAGCTTCAAGGGGCACGCGAAGGCAATATCCTCGGAACGCGGATATGCTAAACTCGATTGTGATGATGGCTGAAAGACGAAAGAATGACGTCTCTTCTCGTTCCCGGACTCGGGAGGCAGTGAAATACAGCAAAATACAGCGACCCCCCTCAAATGACACGGGGCAGTCCACAGAATAGGCCCCCCTGCTAAGCCTGTAAACAGGACAGGGAAGAAAGACACACAGACACATGTCGGGCTAAAGACCACAGTCCACTGGCGATCCTTGGATATTTTTAAGACGGAGTAAAAGGAAGATTCAAGTCCGTTCAAAAGCTGCGGCGATTGTAGCTAAAGTCTAAAGTGAGACAGTTTGACCGGCGCTTGGTCTGGAGTTCCTTAATGACAGTAATCGTAGAGGTGATATAAATGTTCCTCCCACTCCTTCAAAAAAACTGTCTAGCGCAAACTTCATAGACGATCCAAATAAGCTTGTTTTCCGATCATCCAGACGAGCGGAAATCCGGCACTATGACCTTCGGCCAAGAGACAATTGCATTCATTTAGTAAGGGCACAACTGAAGGCATCGTCTGTACATATGAGTTTGTTGACGTCTAGGATATCCCCACTTCCTCTCGAGAGCACGGACCATGCTTGGATTCATAGCGCGATACCGGGGGTTCCTAAAAACTAACCCAAGCTTGTTTTCCCCAAAAAACGGAGCATGGTAATTCAGTGTGCTGAATGCATCGATCTAATGCCCTCATTTCGTAAGGGCACAATGGGCGCATAATATGGAAATGTGGAAATATCTGACAATGAGTCTGCCCTGTTTCCTCTTTTATAAATGCGAAAAAGTGCTTGACGCATTCAACCTTGATTTCGTATTAGTCGGTTCACGAACAGGTATGACCTCATTTGCCAAGGCCATAAATGAAGTTATCCTGTTGAAATGTGGGACACGCCTGGGGATCATCTTACTTCCTCTTTTCTATTACAAATACAAGAGAACGGAACCACGCTTCATGCTGCCTTGGTGCTATGCCGATCCAAATAGGTTTGTTTTCCCCCAAAACGAAGAACAGAAATTCAGTGCATGGGCGCACGCTTCTACCAATGATTAAATGCCCTCATTCACCAAGGCCACAAATGAAGGTATCGTCTATGGCTTGCTCTTGGTGCTATGTTGACGTCTAGGGGATATCCCACCACTTCCTCTTTTCAAAATACAAGAAAACGGAAGCACGCTCGGAACGAATAATAGGCACCCTCGTCCCATGCCTCCTCCGTGGGCCCACGTCTAGGGTATTAATTCCGCTCTGTACTATGCGCTGTTGTGGCCTAACCCAGACATGAGCAAAATATTCGGGACCTCCCGTACACTTTGGGTAGGGGGTCGGTGGAACCGCACTAATTTCGTACGCCTTAATTTGTCAATAACGTGCTAATTTAGTGGAGTTCCCAACTTGCAATTGGGTGGAGTCGTTAAACTCGTACCCTAGTCTAGGAGTTCTCATTTGTGTGGTCGTCACGAAATCGTTCCGCCAGTGTGAAATTTCTTTTACTGTTCTAGTATAGAGGAACATTGTTTCAAATCACACTAACCATTTCAGAACACAATTTTTCATCCCTATTAGTAGCATTCTAGTAGGTTCTGTAAAATATAGACTTACCCCACTTGCGGTGTATCATGGGGTTGAGGGCCATGGTTGAGAAGGGGGGAAGGAAGAAGAGAAGCAATCTCTCCCGTCTCCCGAACAGATGAGGAGAGCAGTTCTACGGGAGCCCTTCAGAAGCTAGCCGAAGGAGAGAAAGGAGAGCCATATGGGCGTCGTGCAATAAATCGGCGGCTTTTCGGTATGAGATTATAAAATTTTAGGGCCCCCCTCCCTTTTCTATCCCCTCCTTATTCTTTATTTGCTTCTAAGCAATTTCGCTGCCGACAACCGGGTAGGGCGCACATGATTCGAGGGAGGGATAGATGCATGTGCGAATGGGAGGGGGGGCACCGACAATGTGGACATCCTTCATAATGTGAGACGGAAATATCTCCCTCCCTGGGAACAGAGATCGCTTTGTGGGGTTCCGCTTTCGTCGTTTCAAAACAAAACGATGAGAAACACATGGGAAGAATATGACATGACACATAGTTCAAGGTAAAGGAAAAGCTAAAGGGTATTCCAGACGTGCACCTCGCTGGGGTTCAAGATATGATAGAAGAAGAAACTGCAAAAATGAAAGATAGACGTCGCTTCACTGCACTGCAGCATACGTTATAATTTGGAAGACGTACTCCTGCTCTACAATTTCACCCAGAAGGTTGTTATTTTCATGAAACCACCGCTTTTTTACCCCCTAGCGTGAAAGGAATCTAATTGCAAGGATACAGTTGTGCAAGATTCGCTTTTTAGTTACTGCTGAATGCTGTGCAATATGTCAGCATACAGTATCGAGCAAAAGTATTGAGCCACTTTTTCATTTGTTCATATCTTAGCGATGAAAGGTCCATTTTCGATGCGGAAAAAAACGTTTTGTAGCTG
>JACMIG010003360.1:0-12462 GCA_014805385.1 Levipalatum texanum | reverse complement strand
GTTAAACAGCCGCGCCGGGTTAGAGGGCCAATACCCACTGTTTATGGGGAATAAATAGTCGCGCCTCAGACTGCCATCTCTCCTGCGCCTCACGTAGAAGTTCGTGGCCACATAACCACTAGGACAATCTCCATAATGTGGGAATATTTTATGCCAAACGTAAAAAATAATAATCCTCCACTGGAGCAGTTTGATCTAATACGATTCGCGCATTCCAGATTGAAAGGCCGCCCATCCACACCGAACTCCAATGCCGGCTGGCCCTCGCGCCCTCTGGTGGAAGGCCAGGCTTTCCCAAACGCCAAAGGCATCGACTCCATCTTCTCCTGCGGTTGGTCTACCTATTTGAAATGTTGTAAATTGCTCTACGGCATCTTATTAGCGTGGAAAACAATGGATCTGCTCCTTTTGTTGCCCCCTAACATGCGAAAAATGTTCTCTTGCCTGAATTTTGGTGTTTACAGATCACCCAAAGGGGTTCAAACCTCCTGGCCTCCGGATCTTTTTCAAATATTCCAAGTTAAATTCAGACGGTGCAAATCGTCCTGTGGCTGCATCGCCTTCCTCCACACCGCCCGGCCCTCCTCCAGCACCTCGAGGTGAAGATAGGAGAATCGCGGAAAAAATATATTCCGGCAATCCGGCTGCAGAATACGTCGGCCATGGTAAAATAGCGCTAAGAGCCCACGGAATGTTTTTATGGAAGTCTGCTACATTTACTTTCACCGCACAGAATGCATTCTATTTATAAAGAGGCGGAAACAGCATCGTTTTCCCTCGTCACAGAATTATTGAGCCGTTCAGACGGCAACTCGACGCTTCTCGAGGGAATTCCTACGACTGCTGCTGCCGTCACTGCAACGGCTGCCCTCGGGGTTGGTGCACTCACTGGTGGGCCGGCAGAAAACCCCATGCCCTCGCTCCACTCGCCTCACGTTCTTGTTAAATTTTACGCTATGCTCATGAATAAAAAACTTCGGCAATTTCAAGATTTCCTTTATGCTCCTACGAGGTCATTGCATCCTCGGTACTATTTGTTTGGCACGGTGCCAAGGCATATTTCTCCCTTTTGGCAATGTTCCAACGCTACACCCTCTCTGCGCAATCTCGACTCATCATTATCTTGCTTCGGAGAAACTTGGAGGACAGGGGATATTCGTTCTAATCGGGCTTCATCGTAGCTAAATATTCCTTGCTTCATTTTCGTTTATCGCGCCTGTTTGTGTTGTTTACTCGCAAATAATTCTATGAGATCAGTTTTTCAACATAAAAATTTTTTTCAGAGGACCCCTACGCGGCCCGACCACCATGTTTGAAGATCAATAAAAGGTGAATGAAGATTTCGATATTAACCAAAAACACAATACAATTTCATTCAAGATTTCAATTGGAATGAAAAGTACTAAAAGAACCTTTTATCATTTATATTTAGACTAAAATAATAAAATAAATGGAAGCTTACAAATATTATTGAAAAGTTTATTTTTGCATTACGTTTACTTGAATGAAAGACAGAATGAAAACAGGAGCATTTTTGCAGGATATTTGCGGCTGCTTCGGGCGCCGCTCGCAACTTCAAGAAGAACCAGAATAAAAGGTGATTTTTCCTTCAGAACGGCCCATTTTCGCCTTTAGGGCTGAGCCGTAGTGCTAGCTGTTGTAAACCACCACACGCGTTAAACAGCCGCGCCGGGTTAGAGGGCCAATACCCACTGTTTATGGGGAATAAATAGTCGCGCCTCAGACTGCCATCTCTCCTGTGCCTCACGTAGAAGTTCGTGGCCACATAACCACTAGGACAATCTCCATAATGTGGGAATATTTTATGCCAAACGTAAAAAATAATAATACTCCACTGGAGCAGTTTGATCTAATACGATTCGCGCTTTCCAGATTGAAAGGCCGCCGTGCAGCGTTCCAGACTGCATGCGCTTTCGGACGCTGCGGCATCACGCCTGGGGATGCAGATCGGGATTTGACTGTCCCGGTATGTTCGTCAGTTCGCAGGAACCACTGGGCTTTCTGTGCCAAAGGTCGAAACTCATTCCAACAGCCCTAGATGCAGGGTTTGGTGAACTAGGCGCTTTATACAAACCCCATTTTTCAATTTCAATCAAAGTTTGCTCAGAGTTGTCCGCTGTCTGGACATGTGGTGTTTATTGAAGAGAACCCGAAGCTTTCTAATTCCCACTCTCGGACAACCCCCAAAAACGGACAGCGTGCGGCTTTGATCTACCTGATCGAACCCGGTTTCATGACTCGTGTGATTCGATCAACCACAAATAGGGCTCGAGGACGTAGATCAAGAGCGAGCGCAGCCCGTCATTGGAATTATTCGGGCGTGGGAGTTAGAACGCTTCGGGAACTCCGCGATTTATTGCTTGCAGTCACTCTGTGCGCGGAAGTAAAGGAGTACCGCAGGTACAAGAGTTGCGGCTGCAGAAGATGCACAGTCGTCGCAGAAGTCAAGGTACTATTTTATTCGCGAGAAAAGTTACTGACGGGGGCCCAAAGTGAAGAAGTTGCGAAACTTTTCTTATTTATTATCATAGTCCGGATGGATGATGCGAAGAATAATATCCACCTGCCTTGAGTGTTTTCTGAATCGTCTCCATGCAGATAAAAAGAAACTTTAATAAAGATCGAAATGAATCTTTGCAGAAGAACGAGAACAAGTATTGGAGGAAGGTCGACGAGCCGCTCAACACCCGTCGAGGACTCGGTGAGGGTTCCAGCAAGTGGAAGTAATCCCCCCCACTTACTAGTTCACCTCCTTCGCCTGTATCCCTTTCTGCACCCACTTCTCCACGTTCTCTTCCACTAGCTTCTTTCCTCACGTTGTTATTAAATTTGACGATTCCAAATTAGGAAGGACTAGAAGTAGACGCTTTCTATGCAACCAGCAATTCAACTTACTTTGTCATTCAGACAAAGTCGGATTATCAGCTAGTGTCCTCTAGAGAGATTCTGTTGTCCTTTTCTACTGGAACGTTATCTTGCTTCGTGGGCGACCACTTAGTCGTGCTTTACGATACCAAATTCTTTTTTAATTCGCGCGCTGCCCCAGAATAAAAACTTCGTCAATTTCACGATTTCCTTTATGCTCCTACGAGGTCATTGCATCCTCGGTACTATTTGTTTGGCACGGTGCCAAGGCATATTTCTCCCTGTTTGCAATGTTCCAAAAGTAACGCTACAACCTCTCTGCACCCTCTCGACTCATCATTATCTTTCCTCGGAGAGTCTGGGAGAACAGGGACCGGCCGCGCCTTGTCCCTTTCTTGCGACTGTTGGCAAGGGATTTCGCCCACCGCCAGCTGACAAATCCCAATGCACCCCATATTCATTCTAAACGGACTTCATCGTAGCTGAGTATTCTTTGCTTTACATTTACCGCGCCTGGTTGTGTCGTTTACTCGCAAATAGTTTTATGACATCTGTTGTTCAATAAGAATGTTTTCAGAGGACCCCTACGAGGCCCGACCACCAATGTTTGGAGATTAAAAAATGTGAGGAAGGATTCGATTTTGACCAAAAACACAATACAATTTCATTTAAAGGTTCAATTGGCCTGAAAAGAACTAAAAGACCGTTTGATCATTTGCGTTTAGCACTAAAATAATAAAATAAAACAAATAGAAGCTTATAAATATTATTGAAAAATATATTCTTGCATTACCTTTTTTGAATGAAAGACAATGAAAAACAGGAGCATTTTTTGCAGGATATTTGCGGCTGCTTCGGGCGCCGCTCGCAACTTCAAGAAGATCCGGAATAAAATGTGATTTTTCTTTCATAACGTCCCATTTTCGCCTTTAGGGTTAACCCGTGGTACTAGCTTTTCGAGACCACCACACGCTCTAAACAGCCGCGCCGGGATTAGAGGGCCAATACCCACTGTTTAGGGGGAGTACATAGTCACGCATCTAGCAACAAAAATGAAACGAAGTTTACAATTAGATTGTTGCCTTCTTTCAATGCTAATTTCTCTCAGAATCGGGCGCACTGCCTACGGCCATTCAACCGCGAGTGCGGCAAGTGCTTTGAACGCATCGGCGAGGAAGGACTGGTACGAAATGCTTCAGATTTGCTTTTCCTACTCTTACTCGCCTAGGCAATTTTACTATCCAAGTGCTCGGGTTCCCGACACTTCAGCGAAGTGATATAGAACTGTATGCGGGTTCAATGACTGTGGGGAAAAAACGTTGTTTGGTCAGTCCCCTCGTACTCCATCTCATTAAGAATCCGAGGGTATGAAAAGGCAAATATTGCGCAAATGGTCTTCTCTTCGATTATCATTGCAGACGAATCGTTCTGTCGAATGCGCTGCATGCAAGACGAAGAATATCATCGGGCGCAAAAGCGGACATGTAAGGATTTATTTCATCTTTAATTTTCGAAATTTAATTTTCGCTCGATCCGTATTTCCATTTTTAACTGAATGAAAATGGATGATCCAGTGTATTTTGAAGAGGGACTTCCATCAAAAAGGACCATAAAAAGTCGGTTCAGTCATCGTAAATAGAGTTTTCACGAGCTCAAAGTAGGTCCCGTTTGACTAAGGCGCTCTCCCGACCAGATATTCGAATCCGACCGATCTCTGTGCCAATCAACTAGTCCTTTTCTACGGTACCTCTGATTAATAAATAGGTGACCCCTCCCGGGCATCAAATTGGGCGCTGTGCTCCCATCTGGTCGAACCTTACGGGAACGGACTCATATATGTCACTGAGGCAGTTTGATCTAACACGATTCGGGCTAAAATCATGCGGCCTAATGCTGTGTAGCTGCAGAAAAAATACTCGCGATCGTTCGCCTTGATTATTAATTACATTCGGTGCACGTTTTTATTTCGAAATTCCAGGATGAGGGAAGTCGACCATCTCTTCGTAGAAGTCCCCGGCCAAGGAAGCATCAAGAAAGAAGAGAATGAGGCGTGGAAGCAGACGAGGTAACAACAAGCAATATATTCATAACATGTTATATTAGAATTAGCCTTAGCCGGAGAGACGGTAGACAACGTGGAGTTCGAGGTATTCCTATTCTGAAAGACATGTTGCTCTCTTGGTGCCAATCGCATCCATTTGACCTAGAATGAGTCGTGCTAAAACATCTGGCCTAACGCAGAAACATCTGGCCCTACCAAAGCCAAGTGTTCACGACAGTACAACTCGACGGCGCCGCAACGCGACCCCTACTGAACGTAGCTTGCGTGGCCCGCTAGTTGGTGAACTAGGCGCTTTTAGACTAACCCCGTTTTCAATCAAAGTTTGCTCAGCGTTGTCTCTGATTTCGGTGTCTGGACATGTGGTGTTTATTGTAGAGAACCCGAAGCGTTCTAATTCCCACGCCCGGACAACCCCGATGACGGACTGAGCGCGCTTTTGGTCTACCTGATCGAACCTGGTTTCACGGCTCGTGTGATTCGATCGTCCACTAATAGGGCTCGAGGAGGTAGATCAAGAGCGAGCGCAGCCCGTCATTGGAATTATTCGGGTGTGGGAGTTAGAACGCTTCGGGAATTCCACAATAGCGATTTATTGCTTGCAGTCGCTTTGTGCGCGGAAGTTAAGGAGTACCGCAGGCACAAGAGATGCGGCTGCAGAAGATGCACACTCGTCGCAGAAGCCAAGGTACGCGAGAAAAGATACTGACGGGGGCCCAATGTGAAGAAGTTGCGAGACTTTTCTTATTTTTATCGTAGTGCGGAAGAATGAAGCGAAGAATAAAATCCACCATCTTGAGTGTTTTGTGAATCGTCTAACAATATACATGCTGAGAAGAAGACACTTTAATAGAGATCGAAACGAATCTTTGCAGAAGAACGAGAACAAGTATTGGAGGAAGGTCGACGAGCCGTCCAACGCCCGTCGAGGACTCGGTGAGGGTTCCAGCAAGTGGAAGTAATCCCCCCCCCCACACTTACTAGTTCACCTCCTTAGCCTGCATCCCATTCTGCACCCACTTCTCCACGTTCTCTTCCACTAGCATCTTTCCACACGTTGTTGTTAAATTTTACGATACCAAATTCTTTTTTAATTCGCGCGCTGCTCATGAATAAAGACGTCGGCAATTTCACATTTCGTTTATGCTCCTACGAGGTCACTGCATCCTCGCTACTATTTGTTTGGCACAGTGCCAAGGCATATTTCTCCCTGTTGGCAATGTTCCAAAAGTAACGCTACACTCTCTCTACGCCCTCTCTACTCATCATTGTCTTTCCTCGGAGAGTCTGAGAGGACAAGGGCAGGTCGCACCTTGCCCCTATCTTGTGACCGTCAGGCAAGGCAGTACGCACCGCCAGGCGACAAATCCCAATTCACCCCCATATTCCTTCTAATCGGACTTCATCGTAGCTAAACATTCTTGCTTAATTTTCGTTTACCGCGCCTGTTTGTGTCGTTTACTCGCAAATAGTTTTATGACATCTGTTTTTCAATAAGAATGTTTTCAGAGGACCCCTACGAGGCCCGATCAGCAATGTTTGGAGATGAATAAAAGGTGAGGAAGGATTCGATGTTGACCAAAAACAGAATACAATTTGATTTAAAAGTACCATTGCCCTGAAAAATATTAAAAGACCGTTTGATCATTTGTATTTAGAACTAACCTAATAAAATAAATAGATGTTTACAAATATTATTGAAGAGTATATTCTTGCATTACGATTATTTGAAAGAAAAACAGAATGAAAAACAGGAGTATTTTTGCAGGATTATTGCGGTTACTTCGGGCGCCGCTTGCAACTTCAAGGAGAAACGGATTAAAAGGTGATTTTTCCTTCACAGCGGCCCATTTTCGCCTTTAGGGCTGACCCGATATGCTATCTTTTCGATACCACCACAGTCGCGAATTAGATATTAATTAGATACCAATTAGATAATAAAAACAGGATATTAGGAGTGCTCGGGATCGCGACACTTCAAGTGGACGTGGACGATCGGAAGAGGACGGAGGAGGCAGTGGCCAAGACGTTTGCAGTGGAAATGGGGAACCGGTATGGTATTGTGCAGAACCCACGGGGTGACTATATTATTTTCCGAAACTCAATATTATTGAGCAACATTACTACTGCAATGTGTACTTTGCATCGAATGGTTGGAACGTGGGTGGTCCCACCCTGCTCCAGCGTATCTCGCCGGTGAGCAAATGGTAGATCAAACGGGCGCTAATTGCAGAAAGATCGGAAAATATTGCCACCCCGTGGGTTCTTCACAATAGGGGTTTCTTCAGGCTGGCCGAGATAATGGCGTCGATGACTCCGGGGTTATCGAGGCTGGCGCAGCTGCGTCACTTCGTGGCCTTCGTTCGTGGGGGCAACGACAGCGTCGAATTAACACTTGTAGTCCCCGTGGTCGATCTTTGACAGCCGTAGGATAATGACGTGATTGAGATTCAAATGAGTTCTCGATGCGTTTTGCAGATCACCAGCCAACGACGAAGCGACCAGGAAGAGAAAAGCTCCCGAAGGAGGCTCCGCCCGAACTGTTCTCTACCCATTGAAAATTAGGGGGTCGTCGTCTGACTGCTTTTAAGAGTTTTTTGCCTAGGTGCGAAGTGAAGAGAGCTGTGGAACAGCCATAATAGTCAGTCATCGCTGCCTTGGACAAGCATATCCATCCACGAGGTCAAAGCAAAATTACGGCAAATTTGAGCAGACTAGGGATGAGTGAATATTTAACCACCATGATGACGCTCCTTGTCCGATGGGAACCAATGCGATACTCCCCGATTCCTCCTTCCACCGCCCCCTCCCCGCCTCCCTTTCCTCATTCCACTTTTATGCCACTGTCTTTATTTCTCTCTAATCAGCGCATAAACGATGGAAGGTATTGATGAACTTCGTTTATCGAACGTATTTGTCATCATTAATCAAATGCACATCCATTGACAACGAATCGTTTATTGAGATCAATTGCACCTGGATAAATCAGCCTTTGTGAAAGGAGCTCATATCACCACAATGAACATTCAGAAAGGAAAAGCTGGAATTTTTCAAACTCGTCGGAAGCATTCGGTGTCTTCGTTGCGCTGCTTGGCCTCCATGTTCATTGTGCCCATATCGTACCTGAATATTATTCTTGGAAGTCCAATTAAGATTCAGAAGTGCATGAGTGAACCTACCATTGCTGTACAGTCGTTCCAGTTGAGATGTAGTTGGACGGGATGGCGTAGGTGACCTTGCGCTTACAGAACTAAATTCGGGTTTGAGAAATCAGTACGAAAGCTGATCGACATACATTGGCGATGTTGAAGATGCCGCGGTTGTTGCATCGGTGATAAATCTTCACGACGGGGTCGATCGTCGTGATTTCGTTCTCCGTTCCCCACACCTACAAGAATCCATATCCTCGGATCCCGGGATCCGAACAAACCTGGAAGCGCCCATCGGCATCTGTATAAACCGTCTGGAGGAGATCATCCGGATTGGGCCCTGTCATAACACAATTATTACGCTAATAATGATCCCATTATAGGAAAGCGGGTATTATCACAAAAATGTGAACATGGTCTACAGTTGTTTGCGCTATTTATTGGTGATAAGGTAACTCACAGATATCGAGCTCCCACAGCTTGACTTCGGTGTTGCTGAGAGGCTGGTTGCCGCACATCAACTGCCCTCGGACACCCACGGTCTGATCCCGAGCCGCCACCACCGCTAGGCAAGACGCCACAACCGCGAGAACAGCAAGAGTCTGCATGGTTCCTTCCGAAAATGAGAACTACTCCGTCCTTAAATACCCCCAACTCCTCGAACAGTTTTGTTTGTCCCCGAGCGCGTGAACGAATTCCCCCGTCGTGAGTCAGAGGAGGACGGTTATTGTGCCGCCGAGTCTCGATCCCTTCTGACAAACTTACCTGACTCCCGTAATACCCGCGCAAACATAAACGATCCCGAGAGAAGTGGATGGAATTTTGAGCGAGCCACATTGGAGTTACCGATCTGGAATGCAAATAATAAGAGGAATGAGAAACCGCGAATTCCACGAGGGTATGAACTTGAGTAAATTCCACGACGGAGAAAAAGTGCAACGTTCCTTGACATCAAAGATCAGGCACTGTGTCTCTACTGATCTTGGCCTATCACCTTATTGTTTCAATGACGCATGAAACTGTTTCAATGATTCTGTTACTTTCTGTCAAACATCCGAGGATGACGTGATCAACTTTGTTTGTCATCGTTTTGTGAAGTTATGTGTCACTTCGAAACTTCATTGTTGAAAGTAAGCACAAGAAATTCTATATGAAACACCATAGTCAGAGTATGGAACAAATACAATTGCATGAAAGGTATGAGGTGCATTGACTATATGCACTTCAAAACTCATTGTCGGAAGAATGGGCAAGAATTTCTATATGAAACATCAGTCAGAATACAGTGGCATGAAAAGGAAAGAGGTGTATAGACTATGTGCAGTATAGTGGTTATGTGTATCTCTTGAAGCACGCGCCGCTCTCGGTACAGACACAGTTCCGTTCTCTTCTATCGGGATCGCATGGGATGCGCGGCTTCTTCGTATTGCGACGATTCTGGAGCTCGGTCTCCTTCAAGGACAGAATAAGAACGACCTGAGAACATTGCAAACTTTGAGAATGGCGACGTACTCCTCCCGCTCGTACTCCTCTGTCTGTATAGAGCAGCAGCAGAAAAGGCCCAAGGTGAGAACGGAGAGGATAAGGCGCCGCATCTCAATAACAATGCCTTGCTGACTACTGTAGTCATCACTTGATATTCTCAGAAGATGACAATACGACGAAAGCAGTAAAATGCCACGAGATCGTAGCAGAGCTATTATCGGCGATCCATGTCGTAATATCGTACGTAGGCTCTGTCCGTTGTCTCGAAACCCTGTGACCCGCTAAAAGAGAAACTTAGCGATGCAGAGGGAGAACAGCTTTACTGGAACGCAACATTAGATGTGTTTGGATCGCCGTAAAAGTGGTCCCTTCTCATCACTACTGAAAGGTTGCAGAGTTGCAAGCGCTGTTCTTCACCTGCATTGCGACCTGTTGAAGGGGGAAAACAATCACTGTAGGTATGAATGAATCTGCAGGTGCAAATCGTGGGAATATTGGCCGATGCCTCTTCACAAGTTTCGTTCTACGCTCCATCCAATCCCATTTCTGAATATTCTCGGTGGAGTGAACGTTACGGACGCCCTAAGATCTCTCTCCATTGTTCTCTTATTGCCTGGCGGTTGGAGAAACGAGATAACTATGGAGAGAGATCGCAGGGCGATGAGCGTATTGTGCGGAACGTTCATTCCCCCGACAATACCTATACAGCAATGAACGATGGCGACGCCGAAAAATGTCTCGGCGCGTACACCCCGATTTAATTACACGACATTCGACATTCGTTGAACATTTAATTGCAATCTTGATCGGGCGTATGAACAGTGATCATAGAAAAATGTTTTCATTTTAGGCGCGTTCCCGATTCAATTAATCGGCATTTGACTCTCAATTGTTGGACATTTGATCTGAATCTTGTTCCATGGGTGAAATACGAACACTGAATAATGCGTCCGGAGTCTTCGTGAATATAGTGGTTCGTCTCCAGATCCGAACGGAAGCAATGACGAACCTGTAAAACATTGTTTTAAATTTGTGGTTGTGTTGCCTGTTCGACGCAAATTCCTTACTTAGAGAAAACAGTTGGAATATACAGTAGGGCATACACATCGGAGCATACACATCGGCGCCTAGGTACGACGGGAAGATTGCTGTGGAACTGCCATAACAATTCGCCCCTAACCTGGCGAAAAATATATGCTTGTTATTTAGATGCGAACTGAAGACTGATTAGGAACTGCCACTGAGTGGAATGATTCCCTCCTTACTCCCAGTCGCAATCTATGGTCGGCCATGGAGGAAACGCTACCCCTCATCTGCCACACTGTCGGAGGATTCGGCAGGAAAGTCCTTCGAGAATATCCCTTGCTGGAACCGCATATTGTCATGCAACCAAGGAAATTCCCAAGCCCGAAAATTCTCACGCGCTTGATATACATACCGCTTGACTTCGTTTCATGTTCAGTTTGACCCAGAAAGGCATGAAACGTGATCAATGTGGTCGTACAAGATCATATTCTGTCCGTTATCCGCAAGATCGGTTGAGCGAATTAATGTCTATTCGGCGCTCGATAATATCAACCATATTCAGTACCAACCAAAAGTATAGGGACACTTTTTCGACTCTTCATATCTCGGCCCAGAATGGTCCAATCAGGGTGAAACAAAAAAGCATTTCGTTGTAAATGTTCTCCTGATGACGGCTCTGTGGTTGAAAGTGCCGATTTCGAAAATCCAAATTTGCATATTTCCGTATCGATTTTTTGCCCTTTTTGCAATTTCACCGCACCGACACATATGTCGAGATATCAGTGCTCAAAATGTGCTAAATTAAGCTCAGGTATAAGTTCATCTCGGACTATTTTTGTCCGATTTTTAAAAAAATCCTAACGGTTATTCGTGTCGTTTGTCTCTAACGTTTTCTTCACCCAAGATCAGCGAGCTTTACATTGCCATTCTCATCTGTTTCAAGATAATTCGCTATTACCTAGTTTCTCCACAGATCCTGTGACCTCTCTAGTGGATCCCATACATTTTCGCTCACCGCAATTTCATTCCTGCAAATGCTGCCGTCCATTTTCTAAATGTGATATACACTGTTCTTGATCAGAAGTTGCAGTAGTGGAACTCGAACCCGTTCGAGTACTTGGGGAAGTAAGTTGTCCACTCCATAGTATCCGAAAACTCCTAAGCATTCAGATCTCGACCTGCTCATTCCAACGTACAGCACGTGGATGACGGACGCGGATCTGTCAAAGAACATTCTAAGGCTACGACATGTTCATGAGGAAGTACTGTAATTTCAACAGGTTTGCTTCATTCCAGGTACAGTACCGACCAAAGGACACTTTTTCGACTCTTCATATCTCGGCCCAGAATGGTCCAATCAGGGTGAAACAAAAAGAATTTCGTTGTAAATGTTCTCCTGATGACGGCTCTGTGGTCGAAAGTGCCGATTTCGAAAATCCAAGGGTCGAAATTTGCATATTTCCGTATCGATTTTTTGCCCTTTTTGCAATTTCACCGCACCGACACATATGTCGAGATATCAGTGCTCAAAAATGTGCTAAATTAAGCTCAGGTATAGGTTCATCTCGGACTATTTTTGTCCGATTTTTAAAAAATTTATATGGAGCAGGATAATTCACGCAGTATAGGGCCTATTTATCGATTTTTTATCACCCTAAGCACATGGAAGCCTTAGGAACCGTTTCAAGTTGGTTTTATATGTTTCAAAGCACGTAGAAAAAGATGTGATATGTTTTGGGGGTATATCTCGAAACGTCAAAAAAATCGATATCCACCGTAATCCCGAAGTAGCGCCCCTGTAGATCATGAGGAGTTATAGATTGAAATTTCTAACCACAAAAATCGGATTCAGGGACC
>JACMIG010003359.1:0-12463 GCA_014805385.1 Levipalatum texanum | reverse complement strand
CTCGAACCTCCGAAGGTCAAGATATGCCGATCCGTGATGTACTGGGCGAAGACAATGACCGGCCAGTGGATGAGGTACACGAGGTAAGAAATGTCGCCCAAGTAGATAGCGAATCTGAACGATTTCAAATGTACCGAAAGAAAATATCTCACTTGTCTACATGCATGCGAAACATTTTCGCCTGACTATTGAAAACATTTTGAGCATCTATCATATATGTCCAAGGCATACCGTTTGGATATTAAATTAGACCATTATACCATTAAATCACTTATCATTTAAACATTAAAGGTTCCCTGCCAGGAAGACAGTTTTTAAAAGAATGTTTGCATCCCCCAAATACTTGATCTTCAAGCACAGGACACAAATGTGAAGCATTTGACCTGCGACAGTATTATCCGCGAACCAAACGAGTATAAATTCGCGTTCCGCCCAATCTGTTCCCTCTCCATTGTTCTCTCGTCGTCTGGCAGGTTAGAGACAATGGAGAGCGAGAGCGCGTCAGGGTGCGAAAGTAATATAGGGTTGGTGCGCCGATAATAACACAAATGTGAACGACTATTTCACGGATGACGTAACTGCGTTCGAATTTATTCTTAGAAAACCGTTTCCTCAAGATCTGGATTCAAATTTCCAAACATTGAAGAGGCTTTATAAATTCATAAATGTTTTTGCATTGACCCCACTCACATTCGGTCCGAACCCGTACTCATGCTCAGAATCGTCACGCCAGACCATGGTGTACGGGGCCCATTAAACTCACTTATTGCACAGTATCGATGACCTTCCTTCGGCTGGCATCGCAAGCAGAAGATAAGTGAGGAAGATGACCTGTACAGTTGAAAGTTTTGCATAGTGACAAGAGACAAACAGCTATCTTCAATCCGGTGACTTCCAGCGCCCGTGGACAAAGAATAAGAGCAGCTAAAAGAAATTCGCATATCCAGAGAAGCCTTGAGAGTGTATCTTAACAAAAACTGTTGTATAAATGGCCATTCCATTTTTACCTGGCACAGTCCTCTCCTTTATCACAGACGACGCTGTTATTTCGTAAGCGAGTGAGCCTGCGAGAAACTGCCAAACCCTAAATTTTAACTCAATACTAGACGGTTGTTTGCAAGATTCATTCTCTAGAGAGCGAACTACAGCTAAAAAAATTGTGCTGTTTCGTTTGCGTGCCAAACCGCCTTCTGGCAAGCAAGGGAGCATTGAGGGAGAGTGAGCACCAAGGTGCGAAATGAAGACGAGTTTCGTTCACCGATAATATAGCTTCATGAGAGGTGGGAGGGCCGAACAGTCGTACGACGTAAATGCAGTTTGCGTTGAAGGCTTTTTAAAATTCATACCTGCAGTGCAGTGCTGAGAACGCCCATATTTCACTGGCCAGAACGGAGGAGAGAAGTGATCCAAACGCCAGGAGTGTGATGGAGTATTTCTGAGCAATGCCCAGACGTTTTTCCAGTTGGCGATGAAGGAAGACGATGAATGGAACGACGAAGTAGTACTGAAATATGTTGAATATGGTAGTTCCAAAGGTTCGACTGTTCTCTCTCTACTGTTTCTCACTTCTCTAACTGTTATACCGGGATAGAGGCGGTGGCGACAGAACGCTCTGCGCCGCCACAGTGTCCCGCACGGGGAGTTCACCCAGGCGAACAAATCCCCCGCGAAAATTCCCGTATCGATTTTTCCAAAAATCGATAGCCTTTCGGGCAATCGGCGTCTATAATTTGGGGCTAATTGATTTGCGCCCAATTAATCCGAAAAACCCTGACAATCAATACATTTTTGAAGAGAGAATTTCAAGCGCTACAACTTTGGGGGAACATCGGAAAATGGTCAGATGACATGTGTTTCGACGGGGTGTTTCTGCGTATCTATCGCCATTTTGGTATGATAATTCAAACTAACAAAAAAACTGTTCTAGAACTTTTGTGCAGAAGTTCAAGGGCTAAAACATATCCAAAATTCAGGTAAATCGGACATAACCACAAGGCACTGAAAATTTTGGCGTAGAATCTTCTGGATTCCAATGTGGGAATTTCCGCCCATTTTGGGCTGATAATTGAAGTTAACCGAAAAAACTATTCTAGAACTTGTGCAGAATTTCAAGGGCTACAACTTATTCAAAATTCAGGCCAATCGAACATAACCACAAGGCGCTGAAAACTTTGCTGCAAATCTTTCGGTCGCAGCATAGGCGAAGAGCTCTGACCTTACAATCGTAATGAAGCCTAACCATTCCATAGAAAGAATTCATAAGCCAGCCCGACCTTTCTGAAGTCATTCGGAATCTTGCTGAGAAGATCAAAAGAAATTTTTTCTGGTGGAGATTGAACCGCTGACCCTCTGCCTCAAGCGCAGCCTACAACCACTTAGCCACGGATGCGAAACGCCAATGAACGTAGCGAAAAATCGCGGGGCGCCCGTGAACCCCCCGTCTCCCGTCAAGGATTCACAGTTCTATCGCTTCTTCACCCTGTTCGCATATATGAAGGAGCGACAAACATTGCGTGAAAATTCTTACGGGCTGGATTCTTTTTGATTAATCAGTATCTTTCCGTGGCAGTTCACCTGAATTTCCACGGCTAGACTCCAGGAGTGTTCGAGGAGATTGGCGTTCGTGATCTCTTGCCAGTATCCGTTTGTAAACAACATGTCCCTCCAGTTCATCGCGAAAAGAGCTGCCCAAGTCAGATTTTTGTAAACAAAATCGTTCCAATCTCTGAAATGTGAATTTAGATCCGCTCTAATTTCGCTCCTATCCTACATTTCGAGGAGAATGACGCCTCCGACTATTGAGACAGCTGCAAGCAAGATGTAATAGATCGGGACGATGCGCTTGAAGCGCCGACTGTAGAAATCGAGAAGGACATTGACCGACAAGTCAGTCTCTCGGGCCAGAATTGAAGACATGAGAAAACCGGAGAGAGCGAAGAATCTGAAGCGAGGTTATCGCGTTTCCTCTCTACAGCCCTACACATCCACTCCGACGTATCCGTTACCAAAGAGATCGGGTCGAAAATGGAACAGAACGACGCCTGAATGTTTCGATCAATAGGCTGAGTAACAATAACGCCACGCACCGAATATTGCCAATCCTCGTAGGCCTTGGATATCGGGACGCTTGAGAGACATCAGTGTTTGGAGGTAAGGCTGAGCTTGTCGATCCTTACGCGGACGGACTTTTGAAGATTGAGTCTGGAGATAGAAGGGGCAAGAAGAGCCACACTTCCAGCACACTTTGTGAAGGATCTTGTACAGAGCAATTGACTGCTCGCTTCCGTGGTCGAGCTTGCACTCTTAGAGAGTCTCCTCCCGTTTTGAAGGCTGAGACTTGCCAAAATCATTTTGAAGGCACCGCTTTCACTGAACAAGAAAGGATACTGGGAACGGGAGACAAGTATTATCCGCAAATCATCTTTTCGCATCAAAGCGCCAAACTCTATCCCTTCTCCAACTTGTCAGAACAAGAGAGGAATTTGTTTAGTTGAGAGAAAATACAGTTCGGTCGATACGCGAATTTGAAAGGGGAAGATCCTCAGATGTACATACATCTTTACAGGGCATTCTTCGAGAGGAATCCCAGTTTTCTATGGAAAACAAGCAGATCGAACGGAGCGCCGAATTTGACTTGTTTGTGGTTGTATTTCGAATTTAAAAATCCCATGTGGGGTTGTTGTGCGAGACCTCATTTTTATTGGTTTAAGGCTCTTACAATTAGTAAGGCAAATCACCTAACCTTTTGCGGTAGCCCCGTTTTTTTGGGAATTTACATTGCTTCTTCTAACCTGTAAGACGACGAGAAAAGCGTCATTTTAATGGTGAGAGAATAGTCGAGTGCAAAATGGAATAGTAAGCTTTCGGATAGCCGGGAATACATTTCCACCGCTACAATATTTGCACACATCTCGCCCTCTTTTGCGTGTGCAACAAGCCCGATCTTATCCATCCGATCTTCCATCGGAGAAGTGCCACTTTCCTTTCCTCCAGTCTCCGATCCACTAAAGGGCATGGACCGAGATCTCGAGCCGACATCCGGATCAAAGACGAGGAGCGACCATTTTTATTCAGTCGTAAACGGACTCTTCGAGAATGCTGATAGACAACCGGTGCGGCCTGTCTTGTTGTGGCGCGACATCTCGTGTTCGAATCGGACGGGAATACGCACAGCGCACTCTGACTAAATACAGCTCGTATATTGTCAAGAACCCGAGGCGTTCTAATTTCCACGCTATCGTGGGAAAATTCAGCTATTGATCTACCGTCATTTTGTTTTTCAGGACCGCGAATGCTTATTGTTTGGCCACCGAAGAAAAATATATTTATCAGACATAGAAATGTGGGTGAAAACTAAACGAAAACCGGAATCGCAATGAAGGATAATATTATACCTCCAAAAATGTTACAGAACAAAATAATAAAGGAAAGAGGGGCAGAGGGGCATAAGGGATCAATGATCGGTGAATCAGTATCGTGTAAGTCGGCCAATCAACAGACGTGTTCGCTGAAGAACCTGGCTGTTCGGAAAAAGATATTCTTATTTCGTCAGTTTGCCGATCTTATTCTTGGTCTTTGTGATAGGCTGTCTGCTCAAGCTGCGCAGAATTATGTTTTATCTGAAAATATTGCAGTCAAATAGATTTCACATCTATTTCGAAGGATGATTTGATATTGTAGGTAAGGATCTGTCGCCCTCATTGTCCCTATGCCATTCCGCCGTTTCGGAGTGATCGGTAAGTTCACTTTACTAACCTGCTTCCATCCCCCCCCGCACGTATTTAAAGAGACTCTCAAAAATGGGATGATCGCTCGAAAGGAGCGATTTGGGCGTCGAACTTATGAGTCCGTCCGCGTAAGTGGCGACCATCCCCGTGCGCACTGAAAATATTTCTCGACTGATCAGTTTCATATGTAGACCTTCTTAGGGTTTCCTAAGGCCTACATATGAAGATTCTTAACGCCCACGGATGAAACTGATCGGTCGATAACGTTGTCGCTGTGCACAGGGATGGTGAAAATGTTCGTTCCTAACGCGGACGGTCTCTTATATTTGTCAGTGCTGATTTCAGATGCTGTCTTCGTCTGCTCCATTCTAATCTTCACTGCTATCCTGGTGGTCCTCAAGTTGCGAAATGAGATATTGGATACGCGCCTCTATCCCTTTTCTGATGGCCTCCACTATTCGTTTCCAGACGACTGTCATGGACCCCAGCTTCACGATATTAATTTTCTATTATAATTTGAGCTCCAGTAGCCTAAATATTCTCTGAACAAAAATCAAGTAAAGTCTTCAATCAATAAACAGTCGTCAATCATTGCCTAAAACACATGTCTTTGCAAAACAATATATTGCTAGTTATGACCAATTTCGTAACCCTCCATAACAGCTCCGCGATCAAATGATCATTGTATGGGCGGAGACAGGCTCAGTCGGCTAATTCCCTCCCTTCCATACGGTATGGAATATGTAAAAGTTGCTCGTATTGAACCCACCTTCCACTTCAACACA
Organism: Levipalatum texanum; assembly: GCA_014805385.1. Classification (NCBI taxonomy): domain Eukaryota; kingdom Metazoa; phylum Nematoda; class Chromadorea; order Rhabditida; family Diplogasteridae; genus Levipalatum; species Levipalatum texanum. The sequence goes on along the minus strand of JACMIG010003359.1, from coordinate 6,951 downwards.
TACAATTTTGGGGGGCTTGCCGAAACTGACTGGCCATTTGAGAGGTAAGGGGGGCCTCATGGATTTTTTCGCTCCTCAGGAGATCGAGATGGAAAACTTTACCGTGAAAATTGGATTCAGCGACGAAGAGTTAAATCGTTGGTCTAGCATAAATTCATCTCTTCAGAATTTTTTTTTCTCTTTGTAGGACATTCCATTTCGGACTCTTGCTTGAGCTGCTTCATGTTAATTTCAAACGCATTTACGTTTATTTCTGCTATGTGCCAGAATTTCGAATTCTTTAATTGACTAGCGACGTCAGGGCATCGAGCCTAGCTTCCTATGATTTTGCAAAACAAAAATTACCTAAAATCAAGGGAGGACGCTGCCCGGGATCCGAACCCGTCAGTCGCGAAACGTTCGAAATGTATGTGCGCCTTAGACCTCTGAGCCATGGGACCGGGCGGCAGCGGGGCCTCGGGAGTGGGGATGGTCGGGGCCCACTCCCTCGTATTGCCGGCATGACACCACTGTGTACGAAGCGCTCGCTCATCGCCCTGCGATATCTCTCCACTGTTCTCTCGTTTCTCTAACCGCCAGATAGCGACAGAACTGTGGAGAGAGGTCGTACAGCGATTGTCCGAAACGTACATTCCGCCGATAATACATAACTTTCATCTTGTTGACAAGAATCTGCGGCGCTCGAGAAAGTTCCTGCACACATATCACCAATTGTCATTTATCCGTGCTGTATACTTTCAAGAACGCTTGGCAATTTCTTTTTGAAATTCGAGTCAACCTGGGACATTCAATGACGACAGTCTCTCTCAAAACGGAATATTAGAAGCTTTTGGATCGCCGATAGTATGTCTCCTCCGCTACACTACTTGCACACATCGTCAAGTCTCTCTCTCTTTCGCGCGTGCGACGAGCCCGATCTTATCCATCCCATCCTCCCTTCGAGAACTGCCACTTCCCTTTTCCTCCATTCTCCGATCCAATATAGGACACGAGCCGAGATCAAACAGTCCCCTCAGAGCCGACATCAGGATCAAACACAAAAATTGACCATTTTTACTCAGTGGTACTCGTCGAGAAAGCTTATATATATTGTCCGAGTTGCATGGGTTGGCCATTTTTGACAAAGCACACAACAATTCCGCCCCTATTACTCCGCGAACATGAGTTTGGGCATAAACTTTCCAGGACCTTCATCTGGTACCATAATTAGCACGCACGCAAAAGGACACCTTTATATTCATTGCGGAAGCGCTGGTGCCGAATAGGTCATCCGCTAACCACAGTATTTACCGTGACATGCAACTCGGACAATACCCCGTGAGTAGGGTTGGCGAAGGTAGAACAGAAAGGTAGACTACCCTTGCCGTCTACCTTTCCGCCTGAGAAAGGTAGTCTGCCTTCCTTCGGCTAGTTTATCCCAAGCATTTGCATTGGGCTAGACTAGCCGAAGGAATGAACTTTCTTGAAAATAGGAACATTTTCCTTCGGCTAGACTAGCCCAATGCAAATGCTTAGGCTAGTTTAGCCGAAGGAAGGCAGACCACCTTTTCCCCTTTGGCTTCGGCTAGTCTACCGGTCTCTCTCCGCCACTCTCGCCGCTTAGGCTAGTCTAGCCGTCTACCTTTGCCAACCCAACCCGTGAGTTCGGTTGAAGTGTAACTCGTTGAGGCACGGTAATCTTTGGAAGGCATCATCTGGATACGACTAGAGATTGTTGAGAGTATTATCGACGGCATTAACTATACCGAAGGAACGGTGGCGGCCCTCCGCGCTAAACGCAGTTTATTAGGATACTCGGACACACTTTTTTCCATGAAGAGGAAAGGGGTCCTAAAATCGTATGTCATGGGCCTAAAATCGCTTCCTTGAAAGTAACCAGTATGAGTGGTATGAATTTTTGATATTTTTAGCCACAACGCATTTAGTAACCGGAAGAGGTCTCCAGTTATTTTCAAATGGCCCATTTCAGCATCATAATATCCACTCTTAAAAAATCTTCGTGAGGCCCTCACTTACTAAAAGACTTGTAATTGCTAAAAAAAACTTCCCTAAATTTAGGAATGAATTCTTATATATATTCGTGAAGGAATTCGTTCCTTGATTCCCTCTGCCTAAAGAATGCGCAAGTCTTCGCTTTCACAAAATGAGGAGATTCTAATTGTAAGAGTGCAAGTTCGACCAAGGAAGCAACCAGCCAATTGGTCCGTGCCAGATCCATCACAAAGTGTGCTGGAAGTGTACACCGGCTCTTCCCGACCAGCCATCTCCCGATTCAATCTTTAAGAGTCGGTCCGCGTAAGGATCGACCAGCCCAGCCTTACCGCCAAATACTCTCTGATGTCTCTCAAGCGTCCCGACATTCAAGGCCTACGAGGATTGGCTATATTCGGTGCGTAGCGTTATTGTTATTCAGCTTATCCAATCGAAACATTCAGGTGTCGTTCTGTTCCATTTTCGACCAGATATCTTCGGTAACGGATACGTCGGAGTGGATGTGTAGGGGCTGTAGAGAGGAGATGAGACAATTTCGCTTCAGATTCTTTGCTCTATCCGGATTTCTCATGTCTTCAATTCTGGCCCGAGAGACTGACTTGTCGGTCAATGTCCTTCTCGAATTCTACACTCGCCGCTTCAAGCGCATCGTCCCGATCTATTACATCTCGCTTGCAGCTGTCTCGATCGTCGGAGGAGTCATTCTCCTCGAAATGTAGGATATTTGCGTAATTAGGACGGATCTATATTTACATTTCAGAGATTGGAATGATTTTGTTTACAAAAATCTGACTTGGGCAGCGCTTTTCGCGATGAACTGGAGGGATGTGTTGTTTACAACTGGCGGATACTGGCGAGAGATCACGAACGCCAATCTCCTCGAACACACCTGGAGTCTAGCCGTGGAAATTCAGGTAAACTGCTAATCGCCACTAAATACTGACAGATCATTCGAGAAGAATTTAACCCGTGAGCATTTTCAACTAATTTTCTCGCTTGTGTGAACGGGCCCATTTGTATGAAAAGAGCTGTTCAAAATGCACGTATGCAGTGTACTGCATCACAGGAATTCTAAAAGACTTGTGCTCGTTAGCACACAGTTCTGTTTTCATCTTTGGGGAGAAATGGAATCAGGGACTAAAATTTTGCATGCCATCTGGCCATGGATTCCAACCGAGCTGAAATATGCTAGAGCGAGATATGGGAGGCGGAATTTGCGTTAGCGGAACGGTAAATTAGAATGCGGCATAATACAAATTTAAAAATGATAATGATTTTGTGTCGATGTGTTAAGAATAGCAAAAGTGTGTTTCCCACCGGAGATTGAACTGACAACCCTCGGCGCCGTAAGCTTTTGAGACTGTGATCAGTCGGGTCGCGGGGCGGGGCAGTTGAACCCCCCGTACTGGACATTGTGGCGGCGCAGAGGCTGTTCCGAGCGTCACACCTAGGTGCGATTCTGTCGATCACCTCAATCCCGGTATAACAGTTAGAGAAATGAGAAATAGTTCTGAGAGAACGATCCTAAACTGACATATCAAAAAAACATAAAACAAAAAACTAAGAACTGCCATATTAAAACGCATTCCAGTACTACTTCGTCGTTCCATTCATCGTATTCCTTCATCGCCAGGTGGAAAAACGACTGGGAATTGCTCAGAAAAACTCGATCGCTTTCCTGGCGTTTGGATCACTTCTCTCCTTCGTTCTGGCCAGCGAAAAATGGGCGTTCTCAGCACTGCCCTGCAGGTATGCATTTAAAAAACCTTCAACAAAAACTGCATTTACGTCGAACGACTGTTCGGCCATCCCACCTTTAATGAAAATTCTGCTAGATTATCTGCGAACAAAACTCGTCTTCCTTTCGCAGCTTGGTTCTCTGCCTGCCAGAAGACGAGAGAATCCCGTTTTCAATGGAGACAGAACAGTTCGGACGGAACACGAATTTAGATGCGTTTGGCTAGCCGATAATAGCTCTTTAGAGAATGAATCTTTCAAACAACCGTATAGTATTGAGTAAAATGCAGGGTGTGGCAGTTTCTCGCAGGCTCACTCGCTTACGAAATAACAGCGTCGTCAGTGATAAAGGAGAGGACTGTGTCAGGTAAAAATGGAATGGTGATTTATCCAACATTTTCTGTTTAGATACACTATCAAGGCATCTCTGGATATTCGAATTTTGTCTATGTGCTCTGATTATTTGTCCACAGGCGCTGGAGGTTACCGGATTGAAGCTATCTGTTTGTTTCTTGCTACAATACAAAACTTTCAGCATGTTCAGGTCATCTTCCTCACTTCTCTTCTGCTTGCAAAGCCAGCCGAAGGAAGGTCATCGATGCTGTTCAACGAGTGAGTTTGATGGGTCCCTTCCACGATGTGAAATAGTTGTACACATTTGTGTTACGGGTACCATGTCCAATTCTGCACATTAAATGAGTAATGATTTAAAGGTCTAATGGTCTAGTTTAATAGCCGAACGGTGTTCACGAGGCATGTACATGCGCCAATGTTTTAAATAGTAAGGCAAAATGTTTCGCATGTACGTATTATAATTCAAAACAAGCGAGATATTTTCTTTTGGCACATTTGAGATCGTTCAGATTCGTTGTCTACTTGGGCGACATTTCTTACCTCGTGTACCTCATCCACTGGCCCGTCATTGTCTTCGCCCAGTACATCACGGATCGGCACATCTTGTCCTTCGGAGGTTCGAGTACCAGGCGGTATTTTCATTTGTTTTAATACAACAAACAAAAACATACCAGTACACGCTAAGAACCTATGAACTTTTTGTTTTCGATGCGTTACATCATTTAAACCCAATATTTTGGGCTGAAATGTTTATAGAATATTACTAGAACGATATATATCAGGACAACATACCGGAATTCATCACCACCATAAATTTAATGTAATGAGAAATGCCTTATTGATATCAGAAACGGCGCTGTGCATATTCGTAATCTTGGCTCTCTCAATCCCCTCCCATCACACCATCGAGCCATACTTCCCACATCAATCACTACTGGTGTCGTTTGCAACAGGTTTGTACATTTCAATACGATTTCCCCAAGAACATCGAGCTATGGAAGTGGGGCATTGTAAACCCCGATATTTCTGGCTCAGACTAATGGAATTATTTGAAAGATGTGCGGGTCCAAGATGTGCAATTTTAGCCAACGTTCTAATAGCTATTGCCAAGAACCACAGAGGTGTATATTTTGAGTCCGCTCGTAACAAATTCCGCTTTTTTAATATCTCCGGAACCACAAGCTCTTGAAAGCTGCCGTGTTCTGGGGGATTTGAGTTGGAACCATATTCAACGGATGTGCCAAAAGAGAGCTCTTGAATCCTTTCGGTCTCGTAGTGGGTGTGCTGTTTAATTTTTGCGCAAGAGGACGAGGCTACACCTCGTTGCTTGCAGTGGTTTCCTGTTACGTCGTATTTGCTGCCATGTTTTCAACCGCTTCTGTACTGAGAACTGCACTTCCCATGCCACCGCGAGAAGTCTACGAAGGGAATGTCGAGGCTTCTGAACCGATTTTTATCGCGACCCGTTGGCTTCCTCGCGGATGCATGAGGTAATATTCTGCTTGGGTTCTTAACAGCATTTCATAATGCCCAATTCTCAGGGACGAAGAGGCCGCTGCTTGGATCGCGCCATATACAACTGATCTCGAGAACCATTGCGTCATCGTCAGTTCTGTTTATTTATATCATACTAAAGCTTTCGGGTGGCACATTCGGAATACGTGAAATAATATTTTTGCCCATTGCGACGGCTGGACGCAGCGGCTGCGGATATCTGGTAAAGCATATAACCATAATGCAACCAGATAACCATAAATCTAATTTTCGACTCTGATATCTCACGAATGGAAAGAGTCTGCCATATTATCGGCGAACCAACCTTGTATTTAGCAGACAACGAGAAAAAATCTCTCGCCTCTGGCAGACGACGAGAGAAATCGGATTTCAATGGAGAGAGAACAGTTTGGACGGAACGGGAAATTATACTCGTTTGGTTCGCCCATAATAGTAGTCGTCTCGGCAAGGTCATTACTCTGTTTAGCAAAGTCCGAGGTCTGCGAAAGAATAACGGTTTTGTTTATCGAAAAAGTTCATTTTCCAAAACGAAACAGGTGCGCGCTAAACGGACATTTAGGAAACTTCCCGAGAAAATAAGATAAAAGGATGCAATCTATGGGAACAAATTTCGATTCCACACTCAATGCCAAAAGTAACACATAGTTTCGATGAATGCTGTGAATGACAAAGCTAAAAATGTTTTAGCACGGAGCGAACAGGTCGGAAATAGACGTCTTCGTGCTCGGAAATTCGTTTGGTCGCGTTGCAAGTAAAGTCATCGAGTCTTCTCTAGCCGGCAACTACAAGACGATCAGATTCGTTGTACCACAAGGTGAGTAAAATGAAACGTGTTACGATTTGCTAAAATCGAACCAAGTTAGCGCTGATTTAGAAGGTATCATGTCATAAAACATGGTGCCAAAGGCACGCTAGTCAAAGATAAAATGTGTTTTCGATATATTATAAAACGCGTCTTCTGAGAGATCGAAGCAGAATGGAGGAACGCTTCCGACAAGTGGAAATTTTTTGTCTCCGATTTTGATGAAAATCATGCCCCCCACTAAACAAAGCACGGGGAATCCGATGCCGGTCGACGTTTTTCAAAAATGGCCTAGGGTCACGAAATAGGTCCTAAAACTGAAACTGTCATAACTTTTGAACGGCTTAACATTTTCAAAAACGGTTTTCACTGAAAAATGCAGAATTTTTAGTTCTACAAAAATATTTTTAAGAAAAATTTTTTTGAACTTTTTTTGACCTCGAAAAACTGAATTGAAGTTTTCAAAATTCTGATTCTCGAAAAAGTTGCCCAGGTGTACTATGGGACTCAATGCCAAAAGATGCAGCAGGTTTTTCTGCATATACCCCCAA
>JACMIG010003357.1:0-12467 GCA_014805385.1 Levipalatum texanum | reverse complement strand
CGCGACAGTTTTCGAGTCATATCTCGGCAATGAAATGAGATATCGAGAAACGGTAAAAAGCATGATCAATGCCAAGCTCAGGGCTAAACGATAAGACTACGTTCGAGCATTTTGGTGGAACTTTGCGAATCACGTTGCGGTCTCTAATTATCCGGCCCATAACATTGCCAAAAAACCGTTTCGCCATATTCACTGCGGTAATGCTTTTTGACCTCCTCAAATCAATCGATATGTTACTGTACGTAGCGTATCCCCAGTGAATAACGCGGAGCGTTTTTTTGCAATGTTGTGGGCCCCTATAATATTGAGTTATTCCTAATATTTACCACGACAATGTACCAATATTGATAGGGACTCGCCGTCTTTCGGCCACAGAATGTCGCGATTCCGAGCTGGAAACTCTAATTGCCGTCGACGATTTGGACGAAGGCGGAATGCGAACCCGCCGCATTCCGAAACGGTTCACGACCAAGAAACTTATTGCCGAGGATGTCGCTCTGTGTGTCGACTATGAAGTCATGGATCTCCTGCTAATCAGTAAGACTTCGATTAGAGGAAACAGTAAAAATCTCATTCTAGACATTCGCACAGCACAATTTGCAATAATCAATACGGATCTTCCCCAGATAAGTGCATCGATGGCCATGCAAGTCCGCAAGGAAACGGAGCCCGGAGTCATCATGCTCTTTTGCGCTGTCCATCCGACCATCTACTACGCCAGGCTGAACTTGGACGCAGTTCTCGAGGTTACTTGGGTGATAAGGAATCAAGAATGATGAGATACCATCACAGAAGCCCTACAACATCAACGTCGCTCTCGCCCCGTCTTTTCCCACCGGAGAACTCAATACTCTGACGATGACCAACGAAACGCTCACTTTGGCTGAGGTGCAAGCGATACTTAAGGCTGTAGAAAATAAAAATGAAGAGGTCAGCAACATTTCGAATACTAGAGATTGAATATTTTCGTTCCAGCTCGAAAGGAAGTACAACTAAGTCCTTCTGAAGCTGAACCGACTCAACGGGCTGGCAAAATGTTAAAGTTGTCCGATAGTCAACTCTTTACGATTTCGCTCATTTTTCAGAACTTTCTAGTTATAACATAATTACTCAAAGTGTAATTTTTCTCGTGGTCATAATGGTTTCAGTTTCACCGTTATACAACTGTTATTCGGAATTCGGTGGAGGCTGTAGCACTACAGTTGAAATAAGTCAACGCTATACTTTTTTCTATCGTACTTCGCCAATCAACAAAAGCGCGTTCCCCATATTTGCTTCCAAGTTGTTATCATAGCTAGAATAATTGCTTTCTTGTTCACTTCATGTTTTTCATCATCATAATTCCGTTTATCAGCATAATGGGCAAGACAAAATTCTGTTTCGGGACATTCCTGGATGTACATACATTCGAAAAAATTTCGGACAATCTCCTTATAGTTCCGCAGGTCAGTTATCTATTTAAAACGTTTGCCTGCAGGTCCTGACTGTGGAAAATGGTCAAGAACGGGCGTTAAAAGTAGGTCAACTGCTGCCTCTCTCAAGGGGAGTGAATGCTACGGTGTAGTGGAGATCCATCCTCTCTAGGGGGCTGTTCCTCGAAATGCGACCTTGTGAACGATCTGCTGTTCGCCTACTAGTGCTCTTTTGGAACGTTGCTTTCTCACCAACGAAACACCGCATGCACTTTTTGGACCCGTTCTAAAGGGTGAAGTGCTCTTTAAAAGCCACTTCGACCACAAACGTCAACTTGTCCATCATGTCACCGTCACTCATCGCCCTTGTCCTTTGCCTTTCCATCGCCGTAGATTCACTCAACCTCACTCCAGAGATGAGTTTGAGCTCTGTTCCTGTATCTCAACACAACTTCCATTCAGGGAAGTGCGGCACCCACCTGGTCTCTACTCTGAGGCGGGAGAAGAGTGCCGCGGTCAAGAGAGTATTGAAGATTTCAGCAAAGAACTTCCTGGTTGGTATAGGAAAGAAAAAGATTGTTGTGCTTTGCATGTTTGGCCCTATGTCTTACAATTAGTAGAAAAGTCCACGTAATCTTTACCGCCCTTGGCATTCATTTAGAAAAACGACCTTGCCCGGACCCAAAAGGCGCTCTTGTCCCTGTCCCCTGCAAACCTCCAGCACGTCCTCGACGCGTACTTCATCAAAGAGTGAGTGGGGAATTTATGCCTTTCACTTTCATGCTGCCTTCGCTGTCGTACATCTCTCATTCCATTTTCTCTCATGAATCGAGGGCGCGAGAAAAGTGAAAATAAAATAAAGAAAGAATGCACAACTAGGAAATGTTAGTTTATAAAGAGTCAGTTAAGAACTTCATACTAGTTCAGTTAATAAATGTTAGTTAGGCTAGGAATTTGTTTATTTCTGATCTTTGTTCTACTCTAGAATATGGAGCACACGATGTCCAACAAAAGAGACCATTCCTTTCAGCTGTTCGGCCTACCGGGCGTGTGTGCACTGCCCGAAAGGATCCGATGGGAGGCCGAATCTCGAGGCCTGCCCCACGTGCCCCCTCGGTCACTGATTCCTTCTGCCAATATGTCGTTTCTAGATGTCCTATGTATCGAAATCGAAATTTATAAGCGCTGCTTTCCAGAATGAATGTAAAATATTCTTCTTTATCATGTCACGGGAAGTGATGAGTGATAGCCGTCTTCCATTGTTGCTCGGAGATGCTCCACCATGAGTTGCCCAGTACTCTCTTCAGCTCGTTCCGCCACCTTGGAGCTGGTTGCCCTTGTCGTCGTTTGTGTACGTGATTGTACGGAGTAAAATATATGTAGTGTAAAATATATGTAGAATGTAAACAATCATCGAATGAAGTATGTATCATCTTACAGAGCCATGGTCGATACTCTCTTTCCACCTATTACAAATGAAGAAGCTTCCAAGGCAAGGACAGAACGGCAAAGATAGAAAGATTTCATAAGACAGATGCAGAGATTGATGCGAGAAGATATTGATCTTGCTTAATTCTCCCTTTCTCACTTCTTCTAGAATGCCAAGAACATTCCCTGTGGTGGTGCTTGTGCGCTGTTCTCATTACTTTGGACAGTACAGCGCTCCCTTTTTCTCTGAAGCCTGTCACTTGCGCGCTTATTGTTCCTAAATGGTACCTTTCTTGAGACATCACGCAAGGTTGCCCCGTGGCTGTGCTCGCGCGCGCATTATTCACGAGTGTCTTGGTACCGCATTCGAGTCTCATTCACTCTGAGTGTCTCTCTGGGCCATCGACGACGATGCTCCTCCAGACCTTCTTGGGCCGCAAAATCCCAGGCTTCGACATAGACCAATTCTTCGTGCTGGATGGCTTCGATGGTGAGTACCTCACATTAATGAGTTCCGGAATATTCTGTGGTCCCCACGGTCTTACCTTTCGATAAAACCTAAAGTAAAAAGTCAGACCCCGTGACCTGCGCCGAATGTTGGCATAATAAATTTGTATATTTTTTAAACAAATCGCTTGACAACGGAACTGCTATCTACTCTCGGTTTCACGGTTGTGGAGAAAGGTCTCCAAGGAGGAATTTTTTTTGGAATCTACCGTAGCCCTCAGTGACCTCCAAATAACCAAGGAATAATTGTTATCCCGATCTTGAGTCAGGATGGCTGATAAGTATCTTTGTGACCAAGTCGATTCACGGCTTTCTATATAAATTACTGACTGTGGTTTAGCGATGCACCAATGACAAGCATTTTTTCAGGAACAATTACAACAGATGACGATAATGACAGTGGAATCTATCTCCATTATCAATATATTCCATTGCCTTTGTTTTAGGTGGCAAGTGCTCGCTAGCGGAGGCACATTGTTCTGTACGGCGAAGGTATGCTTGATTATTTTCTAAGACTAAGACAAAAATTGTTTGTTTTAATGCAATAAAATTGCTTCTTTCAGATCATCTACGAAAATGATGTGTTCTACGCAGCTCATGTCGTCGATGGAACTGCAGTGCACTATGAACAGGTCGGTGGGAAATTAGATGTTGTGATGGAAGATGTAGATGATACAATTAACTAAATGAACGTTCCGGACAATACGCTCATCGCTCTACGATCTCTCTCCACTGTTCTCTCGTTGAAATGAGAGAACAGTGGAGGGAGATCGTAGGGCCTAGAACGTATTGTCCGGAACGTTTATTCCGCCTACAATATATCCATTCCGTCATGCGCGGAACCGTTCCTGCTTGCAAATTCTCATTTTCAGATCCAATCGAATGAGCAGTTTCACCCCTTTAGCACGAAAAACGGCAGGATGTTTTCGAGAGACAGCTGCAATGGTGGTTATGACTACGATACTAAGAATACGATCTACAACATGGGTGAAATGTTCCATATTCTAACCAAGATCACGTTATTTATTTCAGTTACCGGTGAGGAAGTTGATGAATATTATACGTATGAACACACGCGAAATCGATGTTGCTGGTTTGTGTATTTTATGTTGGATTTTTATTAAATAAGGACTGGGAAGATCTTCTTGGTAATATGCCAATCTTAATGGGACTGCATTTATCCAGACATCGACGAATTGAATTGTAGCATTTTCATACGTCGACGTCTGGAGAACTGCACTCCCATTAAGACTGGCTCTTTAACAAGAAGTTCTTCTCTGTCTATATGACTAGAAGACATCCAGCGATTCTCCATGGATACTAGGGTAGTCGAAACGGATAGTTCAGGCCAGTCTAGAGTCGCGGATATCCGCAGTCGATGGGAACTATCCGCATTTGACTCAGACAGTCAGCTGGGATATGTAGTTCCCATAGACTGCGGATATCCGCAATTCTAGACTGGCCTGAACTATCCGTTTCGACAACCCTACCGATGATCTCGGACTATCGCCACATGATCCGAATTGGTGATTGTTTTCTCATTACAGGCTCTCAACGACTCTACACAACCGAGGAGAGTCCCAACTCGACGACTGACAATAAGATCCTTGCGGGACCGTATTTCATCGAGGATTTCGAAACGGGCGAGAAGCGAAGCCGCCCAATTCCGAAGCGATTCGAGGCCATGAAGATCATTGCCGAGGATATTGTACTGTGTATCGACCATGACGTCATGGATATTCTCATTATCAGTAAGATCTTAATCTTGTGTTAGAATATATCACTTAAAGAAGGACTGGGAAGAACTTCTTGGAAAATTGCCACTCTTAATGGGAGTGCATTATCCCCATCGCACGACGCACCACACTCGCACCATGCGAGATGATCTAACAGGAGTGTCCTCGTTTTAGTCATCGTCTGTCTCTTTCTATTAGTTCTTTAGTTGCTTGTTGTTTTAGTCAAATAACTTCAATGTTCTATATATTCTTTATTAATTTCCAGTCTATCCTATTCCATTCATGTATTTTCCACGGGTTCTCTCTGATGAGCCCCCGCCTGTGGAGAATACGACTCGCTGTCAGAAGCCAAGGGGGCGAAACAACTTGTCACTACCCTTCTCCCATCTTTCCCTTATTTCTCAAAGCCTTTAATTTGTTCGCTTTATCTTTGACCTTTACTTATTTCTTGTTAGATCAATTTAATTTCTCCAGACGACTAGTATGGAAATGCTACAATTCGATTCGTCGATGTCTGGAGAAATGCGCTCCCATTAAAACTGGCAAATTGCCAAGAAGTTCTTCCCAGTCCTTCTTTAAAACATGTGCATTGCAGACTTGCGAACGGGATCGTCCGCAGAATTCAATACGCATCTCCCTAAGATCGCTGAAATACGGTCCCGCAAGGAGACGGAGCATGGAGACGTCACGATCTTTTTTCTATTCAGAACAAATTACTATTACGTCAGGCTCAATCTAGAGGAAGTTCTTGAGGTATGATGGATGACCATATTATAAAAGATCTAATATTTATAATCTCTCAGGGACGCCGACCCATCCCCGCCGCTCCTACCGCCATTCCCAGAGAAGAAAAAGATGAAGAAGTGTCTGAAGGGCCCACGTTGCAGCAGCAGATCAATGAGCTGAAGGATAAACACGCAGAGGTCTTGTGCAGAAGAAGAAAATGTTCCCTTTAACATTCCGTTCCGTCTGTTCTCTCTTCACACTTCTCTCGATTCTCTAACCTCCCGACTGGTTACAGAGATGAGAGAACAGTGAAGATAGAACAGGAGGACCGGAATTTGGTTTAGAATGCCGGCGGACCGGAATTCTAAAAGGAACAGCTTCTTTCTCCTCATAATACGACGATCTCACAAAGAAAACGGATCGAATATTCTCATTCAGCTCGAGAGGAAGTACAACCAGCTCCTGCTCATTACGAGTCGACGCGATGGACAGGCTCAATGAACGATTTTACTCTATAAACTATATCTAGTCACCTTACTCCTTAATTTGTATAAGCCGAGCACAACACTGACTTGAGCGTGCTGAGCGGGTTCGCCATGTCTTCGCAATAGTAGCCATTTCTGAAGTCACATCAATTCCTACGTTTTATTGTCTAATTAGCTCAAACTCGATGTCCCTTTGTTGTGGTGGTGCCAAAGCTGTTTCTTTTGCTTTCCGTTTGCACCTGTTCCCTCTCCCCTGTTCTCACGTTTCTCTAACTGCCCAGATATGTACGTTAGAAAAAACGAGATTACGGTGGGGAGAGAACATGTGAAACGCAAAGGAACAGCTTTGGCACCAGCACAATAACATCTCTGCATCGTCATAATTATATTTATCATATAATTTATTAAAAGATTGACACGAATAAAAGAAGGCATCATTTGAAGTGTAGCATTGACGTTCCTGCAGAGAAAACACAATGACGCGTCGTGATATTCCTTATCAATTGCGTTTCACCGCTCTGCTTTCTTTCATTTGATTTCTTTATTAGGCAATATCAGTTTCTTGTGCATTGGTCAAAAATACATCATCACATACCCCACCATAGCTTCACAGAATCTTTCGGTGTTTCCAATCTTCCTCTTTTCGACGTCAACTCAGCTCCTCCAGCTGGTTATTTCTCGCTAATATTTATGCAAGGCAATAATGAATTGAGTTTCATTGCGTTTACTAAACTGATCAGAATTCAACGAAGACAATGCTCGCTTGTATTCCTCCCTGAATAGTTGCACAAAACCGTAGCAACATCTGTTGACAACTTGTCTTCGAATTGTAGCGTAGCTCCTGCACCACTCTAGTGCGCGTCGTTCGGATTCGTTGGCACAATATGATATAGTCCATTATCAGTGATCAGAATCGGTTACTCCACTCGTTTGTCTCTAGCCGTCTCGTTCTCTTTTTCGAATAGTCTCTCTCTTCCTTTATGCCGTTCACGTGAACAACACCTCTCCTCGTCCCGATCAGATTCAGTTTGCGATTCTGGAATCGCGGAAAAGATATAAATAGGGTTGCCCTCGTGCTGCGTCAGCTGATTCGCATCTATCACTCTGCAATGATTGCCATGTCTTTTCATTTCCGTCCGCGTGGGTTAGAATCAGACATCGTGGCGCAACCCATCCTCTCTCCTCCCTCTCTTCCCTTTCATCTGGGGTCAGGCCATACCCCTTCCTTTGTGCCGTGCTCTTCTCTAGTTGCCGAGAGAGCGATAGGAAGCGAGAGGCGCGGGAGAAGCAAAGACAAGTCGAATTCAGAGGGTCATACCACTCTTGATCAGGGAACCACGTGAATTGTAATAGTTGACAGATTCCATCTTCAACTGTCTGGCGTCTCTTCTTTCGTCTAGTCTCGCACCTGTGAGAAACTAGAAAAACGGAGAGACACCAGGGATTTAGAGAATAAACTCTGCTAACAACAATGAACAGGGATGTTTAGTGGTCGGACGCCTCTATTTCTCTCCGCTCTAAACCCGAGTTAGCATGTTGGAGATAACAAGTAGTCCCACTATCTTCTACTCTTTCGCGAGCCTGCCGCTCTTTTTCTATTCACCCCAGATTACACCCCTCCAGCTATCCAGCTGTTATTCCTTGCGATCACACGTCCTGGCTATTATCTTGCTTCTCCCTTTATCCCATTGCTAGTTTCTCTCCGATTCTTCCGACTCAATCTAACACCAGCTAGCCAGCTGTTATTGTGTGTTATCACAAGATAGACACTTGCTACAACCCCTCATCTTTTACTACCTCGGAGGATCTCCAAACAGGCTCATCATCCCATAATCAGGATGCTCCCGCCCCACCCCAAGGAGATACCGCAAGCACTCGCCCGCGCTGCCATGGGTATGTCTAATGGTTGTGTTTTGATGTGATAAGCGGCTATTCGGACTACGCGTGAAAGTAGCTCGTGAATCTCCGGTCTTTGTCTGTGTGTTGTTTGTTGTGAGAGACAATGAGGAGTTTGATAATAACTGAATCTAATTGAGTCCTGCGATAGCAATGGACTTCGCTTTCTGAAGATGTTACTTATAGCCGTAGCGATCTAGTGGCATTGATAGAATCTTACAGACATGACCGGAGCACAAAAATATGCATGTTCATTCAGGCCCTCAACTTGCGCTCTATTCAATGATACGGTTACCGCGCAGCATGATTCTAAAGGTGAGGATTTATTTATTTTATTTAAATATTTTCTTTCAAGATCGTCGTAGCCCTATTACTCGTGCTAGATTTTTCGGATGCTTCTCAGCTGGCAGCGACGCGGAGACGCGGTATGTATTGCCTTTCAGTTCCTGTTCGGAAACAGTTGGGGGAGGAGAGGGGATGAGGAGAAGATAGAATGAGACCCAACTGCTCGCGTCAGAGCAGAATGAGCGAAAAGAACACGATAGCCATGGCCCAGCTGTTCTCCCACTTTTGAGCATGGTCCCAAACCTCGAAGTAGAATAATTCAGCTTGTCAATCACATACAAACACCGAGAATTAGCAATAAGAATCAACACTGTGCTTTGGACATACTGCGAAACATAACATTTCAGACCGGCGCCAAGTCGTGCAGTTCATTCCCATCGTCCAAGACGACGCGGAGATGTCCTTCAGCGAGGACGAGCCCTTGAGGCGAAGTCAGCATGTTTTGGCAGTTCCAAGGCTTTCTCAGATATCGATTTTTTTAAGTGCCACTCTTTCGCCGGTCGGATGATGAGAGTGCCAGGTTTTCGAAAAAAAAGAGAAAAAAGAGTTTGAAAAAACACAGTGGTATCCTACTGCTCCAAGTCATGGCACGATTCCAGGTGACCGATCGATAACTGAGGCGGACAGGGGCCGAGGCAACAGCAACAGCAACACGAACTATGGAGGAGTGCGTGGCACGCGAGGAGGTGGAGGAAGGTGGAGGGACTCGGAGGAGAGGAGGTAACTATTGTCGGCGGAATAAACGTTCCGGACTGAACGCTCATCGCCCTGCGATCTCTCTCCACTGTTCTCTCGTATCTGTAACCGCCAGACAACGAGAGAACAGTGGAGAGAGATCGCAGGACGATGAGCGTACGGTCCGGAACGTTTATTCCACCGACAATTTTATCTGTTTAATGGACCATCATCTAATGCCTACTTAGCGGCGAACAATAAATCAGTAAATTGTATTGCCTGAACTGAAACATACGCGAACGCGAATTATTGTCAGTGGAAAATACATTTCTCTGAAAATACGTTCAATGCCATTTAAAAAAATACTCTCCGCATCAGTCGATTCAGACATGCAGCGTGTTCATCGGAATGTTCGCTCGGAAAAGAAAATAATTTATTTTTGAAAACAGTTGCGAAGAGTTAGCAATTTAAAAATAATAACAATCACTTTTACACTTGAGCAGAAAAATACTCGAAATGAGAAGCTGAACGTTGAAACATTTTGATCGATGACGAACAATTAATTCACGAATTCCCAAATTATTCAATCTTCGAAGTCGAATACTTGTGTACGTCATTTGGGCATATCGTGGTCACCGTGGGAAATGTGCGGTAATTTCGAAGCAACCCTGCAATCGATCAACGAATGTGTACAATCAAATAGAATGCTTGAGCCCCAAAACATATCCAAAATATGCATTTGAAAAATTAAACAGTAAAAAGTAACACTAAACCAGTTTTGAAAGACGTGTACTTGTCAGCCATTTTTATGTAAATCGAAGAAGTGTGTACATAACGTAAAAACAGATAAATGTGAGCTTCTTAGCAGATACACCGATGGTCGCCGGTGGTCGAGTGGCGAGTGGGTGGAGGGCGGACCTCGAGGGGCCTACGGCGACTACGACTACTACGGGGCAGAAGCGGCTCCCGTGGTACCTGTTGTCGTCGGCGGAGGAGGAGGGCGCGAACTCACTTCTGGTAAGGAAGGGGAGGCGGTTGTAATAGAAAACACACAACAAGATACGCCACAAAAGCGCTGATCATAATTACCATGATAAATTTCTTCTGAATAGGGGGGAGGTTTGAGAAATGGCAAAAAAATTAAACATCCTAATTGTCCTTTTTCCAGTTTAGGACTATGCAGCTGTAATATAAGCTTCCACGCACGAATATTCATCTGGAACCAAGACCCTCATGTAAAGAGTTTTGTAGGATTAAAAAGATTACATAATCTATTGCATGAGGATATAGACTCCAATTACTAATATTATTCTCTCCGATATATTCATCAGCAACTGAAACGTATCAGATTTTTGAATGAATGAATTGCAGGTCAATCAGCCGGCCTGATCGCTGGGCAGATTCTCGGGAGTCTCTTTGGCGGATAATCATGTTTTCCGTGATTTAGGAATTATCATCAATCGATATATTTATGTTCTTGATATAGCACCGGTTCCCCAGACTACCTCAATATCATTGTATCAATACGGTTCATATGCTCCATCCCGAGTGAATAAATTTCAATCAGTGCTGTGCATGGCTCAGTGGGTAGTGATTCAGCCCGCGGATCGTCGGTCCCCGGTTCGACTCCCCTGGGTTGTTTCGTTCGTGTCCTCTCTCAACCCCCGCGCGCGCAATTAATCCGCCCGAATGTCGTGTACACACAGTGATGACAGCGGCAATCAGTTCCTGCAAGGGGGCGAGAGTCAAGGGAACATGGAGAGACCGAGACTGAGAAAGATACGAGATAGTACAGTGATCCGAGAGGGACGAGAAGGGTCAGAGTAAGCCCTCAGGGGGGGGGGGGCTGAAATTCGAACCACCAACAATGTTGCACATGCCGTTGTCAGATGTTTGTCAGGGACTTTACCCTGATACCTTTTCTCATTCTCAATACCCTCTCTACCTACTAACAGTTTTTTTGTCTACTTAGAAGTTTACTTATAATTAACATCATTTTCTGGTGCGGTAGGGCGATCTCAGCCCATGAGTATTCCAAGTTTCTATGCTGCTCACCTGAGACGGGATACACCTACTTGACAATGAGCGAGATACAGAGAGAGAGCTCAAGAAGAAGAGGCGGAACAACGTGGATCGCCCCATCTGCTCCGAGCTCTCTGAAAATAGGCCACTTGACATTATCGTAAAATCCTTTTGCGCTGTTCACTATCTCGCGTTTGCAAGCAGTGTTATCAAGTTGGTTTCATCACCATTGCAAGTCGGTCCGAATTAACTCGTTCCTCAATGTTCGATTGGATGGAACGTAAGAAAAAAAATCTTTTCGCTCTCTAAACATCCCGCGTGTCTTGAGTCGGTTTTACGATTCCAACATGATCGTATATTCTCGTACCTCATATATTTCTGTTTCGGTTCCGCATAATTGAATTGAAATTATTTTACACTCGATGTTATAAGCTATGTTTTTTCAAGTCGGTTTTACGACCATAGAAACTAGTTTCGAATCTAACCGGCTGTCTACATACTCTGTTTCTGCATATGTTTCACGCCACCAAATAATCGTCTGACTGCATTGTTCAAGCGATAGGACAGTCAATGACATTACATTTACTGCAATTTTCAATCAAAATCACTGCCTTCTGTGCGGTCCTCCTCTTGCTGGGGTTAGAAGAAATCAAAGTCCCTCCCCCTCTGATCTTCTCCCTTGGATCCACTAATCCGCCAGTCAGTCAGTCAGTCCTTTTTGGGGCCCGCGAGCGGCTGGCCTTTTATCCTTTCTCTCCCTCTCGAACAGATCATCTGTCCCGCCGGCTGTTCTCCCTTATGCCTTTTAGCGCCCCCATAGATGGATCGGCTTTTCGCGCCTTTGGACCCCCTGACAACTGATGCCCCCCTTCCTATATTCGGAGATCAGACGGTATATGCCCTTTGCGGCTGTTCTTATGCTACTCACTTGTATGCAAAATAAGGGGAGGGCCCTTGGGCCACAACAAGTACATATGCCAGATGGCTTTTCACGCCTCTTATGGCCTATAGGCCCCTGACAACTGATTAATCCTGGACTAGACGGTATATCCCCTTTGCGGCTGTTCTTATGCTACTCACCAATATGCAAAGTAACGGGCCGGCTCTTGAGATGTCCTGAAGACCCTAACAAGTACAAATGCCAGATGGCTTTTGGCGCCTCCTCTAGCCGATATAGGCTTATAGGCCATCTTGACAACTGATGGCTCTGACCTCCCGGATCAGACTGTATAACC
>JACMIG010003355.1:0-12470 GCA_014805385.1 Levipalatum texanum | reverse complement strand
GTATAGGTATACGTTTTCATTATTTTTAAGCGCCTGTCCTTGGCCTAGCACGTTGATTTCCGGCACGTCCGGCTGTGTTTCTGAACGAAAAATTGCGAAAATCACCATTTTCGCATCTTTTTCGAGCATTTCTTGCACTTGTTAGTGACGGAAATCAACGTGCTAGGCCATGGAGAGGCGCTCAAAAATAATGAGAACGTGTACCTATACTAATTCGAGGTCCCTGAATCCGATTTTCTTGGTTAGAAATTCCCATCTCTGACGCCCAAGGATCTACAGTAGATCAACTTCGGGAGTACGGTAGATATCGATTTTTTCATATTTCAGATTTTTTTCATATTTCAAGAGACACCCCCAAAACATATCACATCTTTTTCCCCGTATTTTAAAACATATAAAACCACGTTGAACCGGTTCCTAGGGCTTAACGTGTGCTTGGATCGATAATCAATCGATAAATAGGTCAAATACTGCTGGAATTATCATGCTCACAGGAAATTTTTTTAAAATCTGAAAAAAATTGGACGACATAACGTATACATGGACTGCATTTTCCACATTTTTCTGAAATTTTACCTCGACATATGTGTCGGTGCGGTGAAATTGCAAAACGGGCAAAAAATTGATACGGAAATATGCAAATTTAGACCCTTGGATTTCCGAAACCGGCAATCTCGACCCCAGAGCCATCATCAGGAGACCATTTGCAACAAAATGATTTTTTGTTTCACCCAGATCGGACCATTCTGGGCCGAGATATGAAGAGTCGAAAAAGTGTTTCTAAACTTTTGGACGATACTGTATGTCCCTCTGTCTGTCTGTAACGTTATCCACCGGCAGGCGGTCCTCCTGGTTAGGTTTATATTTCAGATACTTGTTTGCATTAATTTAGGTCAAAGTCGTCGTACTGCGCAGCGCTGGGACGTATGGTGTATTAATCATGGATGTAAACCTCAAAAATACTGGCCTTCCTTTCTGGATGCCCGTTATCTACCATGTTCAATATTCTGGATGCATTGATGCGGCCACTCATGAACGAACGGTCACAGTGAGCGGTTTTCATAATTTTTTCGCGAAAAGTACTTGACACAAACGTTTAGTTGCTTGATACCTTGAAAAGAATATCCAAGTCCTTCACTTGGGTATCTCAGCACAATGCGATGAGGATTGGCCCGAATTCAGTGATGAATCTGAAAACATATCAAGTATCGGTAGGCTTTGTGTGATATCGAACATAAAATGACTATTCAGGCATATTTTGAACGTCAGGCAAATGAAAATTTGATAACACGCATTCCTTTAATTAGAACTGACTCGCAGTTTGCGTCGATCAAGGAGGTTTGACTTCAGGATTAGCATAATGCCAGATTTCAGTTGGAAATCTCGTGGACCATTGATATTGATAACCTCACGGAACGAGTTGAGCGATGGAAAGCGGGATCGTATAATAAATGAAATGCCCTTCGTTCAATTATTGCACATTCAAAATCGTTTGTGCTTATACCATGTTCTTGCGCTGCTTTTTACAATTTTTACTGCATTCATTTCATCTGTTGTCGATGGTCATTTGTATTGCACAAAAAGTAAAAGTAAAGGGATATGTTTTCACAATCGATCTCAGGACAGCTACAAGTATACTTGAAGAACTGTGCAACAACGAGAGAGGACTGAGAAAGAGAGGGTGCCAGTGATACCGCTAATGGATTGGCCTGTTCTTCGCCTTGTTTCCAATCCAATCACTTCTAATTCCGCAGACCGGAAATTACCTCAATTTCCTTGATTTTCGCCAACTCATTTACATGGTTACATGCATTGACCGTTTCGCTCCGTGAGATCCAATTCATTTTCCGTGACCTCTCAGCTTAGCGCCATTTTGTTAGCGCGCGGGAGAGATGCATTTGCACGCTAGTTGAGAATATATTCGTCAAATTCGTGTCTCTCTTTGCACATGGATCTTAACGAGATACTTACCTACGACTTATGGATCCTCGTCTCAGTAAATATAGAGGATCATGTCACATTGGAGCGTCTAGCAAACGTATTGTGCTTAATTGCATAGATCCTGAACTAAATATACTTATTTCAAGTTCCATACAGGCTTGCAAAGCATGCTGATATGTCCACCCGATAGGGTAATGTTTTACTTAATAAATAACCCTCCATTAGAATACCGTCAGGTTTACGATATCTCCGGAATTACGAAGCCTCCAGCAATAGTTTTACAATACTGTGAAACGTTCAAGAAACGTCTTCATTACAAGAACGTCTTGTGCTATAATTCATTCGCGACGGTCAATTATACACACGATATAGTGGCTACAGAAAACGATAAGAAGATGCGAGGAATCCGGAGCGACTATGAAGTAACCACACTCGATCTACAAAATGAAACGGTATCTTATGTCAATTCCCCACAAATAAAATGTGAATCGACAAAGATATTTTTATTTCCTCAAAAAGAAAAAAAAACATACATTTGCCAATGTTTTTTCTGAGCAACACTCGTCTTTTAGGTCTAACCAGAAATTTTCAAACCTAATTAGAGTTTATTCAGGTGAACGTCGTTGTGCCGAGGAGCGTTTCTCGCAATTGTTTTTACAAAGTAGAAATAGACCTCAGAAAACATTGCCCTCCGCCCTGGATACCCTTTGTTTATCGTGTGCGATATTCGGGATACGTGGGAGAGAACGTAACCAAAAAATGCTAGTAAGTGGGCTTTCAATTCCTTCTCGAATCAATCGCTTCCCCCATTGCAATTGCCTAAAGGCAAACTTGTTCTGATCATTTTAGAGCATGATTGCCTTTTGCAAACAAGCAAACATGCCCTAGAATGCGATAAAATGAGTGAACAAGATTTCTTGCTTGCAAAGCTGCAAGTTTGCCGGCCGATATGCCAGTCGGTCTGGAAGTAGCAAAGCAGACAATTTTGCCAGTCGGATTTTGCAATGGGAGTTCTGGAACTCGTTCGCAATTTACTTGATTAGGGATTATCGTCGTTAGTCTGGAACAACGAGTCATTCAAATGGATTGCTCAGCATAACGCCGTGAATATTGGTTCGAAATTCGTTATGAATCTGAAAATGTTTGAAGGGACGGTAAGATCGCGGGATTTTGGAGGGAACAATTCTGAGCTGCAGGAACATGTTTGCCATTATCGTGAGAATATGTGTTTGTACATTCCAATACATAAAACTGCCTCGGAATTCAAATCTCTCAAAGAGGCATGTTTCTGCGAACAGCAGGCGTTATGTCTTTCAGTTGGAAATCACGCGCACCGTTGACACTGAGACGCTTTCGTTTTTGCTACGAATTGAGCAAAAGAACCTCACTACGAAGAAATGATCAACTTTCGTTTTCCGCATAATTTTCCGAAATTCGTACCATGTATTCTTAATCCGGCAACAACAAAAATTTTATTTGACAATTTTTAGTCCAACAATACACAATTAATGTTTATTTTATCGCTGTTTCGGAAATGAATGTTATTTATCATAGCAATGCAACCCGTAATAGGCTACACTCCGGAGCTCCCAAGCATTCCATCACCGGTCCAATTCCGGCACCGATCAACCCAGTCGGTAGTGATTCGATCACATAGGATATATAATGTCCCCAGGTAGTTGAGCACGTCAGTTGGGAAACGATTGCGAGAAACCCTCCCGTCCAGGATTCACCCTCTGGAGTCTTGGTCCTAGACCATTAGCTTGATGTAATGTTTACCGGTTGATCCCCTAACATCTGGTTACATTGACGACGCATGACTGTGCAACAGCGAGAGACGGACTGTGAAAGAGAGGGAGAGAGCGGGGTCAGACCGCGGATGACTCGTCCCTGTCGCTCCTTTCTGTTATGTAATCCCAAGTCAACAATTTTTCTGTGTTCCTTCTCTTGGGACAGATTTCTCGTTTTATGTGTACTATTCGCTTGGCAAAGTTCTCTCGGTGCCATTGTGATCCACTTATTCGCGAGAGAGCGAACTCGAATAATATTCGTGAATTTGAGTTGGTCTGCGGTCATGGATCCGAACCGTATTCTGCCTTACCACTTATGGGAGCTTGTCTCCGTACACGCCGATGATCAGATCGACTTGGATCGTCTAGAGAAGGTTTGCCAGCTCATATTGCAACTGAATTACGCACCATTTTCAAGCGCCACCCGGGACTGGAAAACATGCTGAAGTCTCCACCAGATCATGTAAGCATCTACACAACAATCGTAGGAAAGTTTTGAAGGTGTTCAATATCTCCGGAATTGCGAAGCCTCCGGACGTGGTTTTGGAATATTGCCAAATTGCGAAACGACCCCTTAAGTACAAGAAGATTTTGTGCTGCAATTCATTCGCCCCGTTAACTTACAATTTAACGAATGCTATGAACGACGAGAAGGATGAGGGGAAAGCGGACTACTACGAAGAGATGAAACTCGATCTACAGAACGAAACGGTGATGCCAGCTATACAAATCATGAGTAAATGTATCCAAAATAGTTGTAATGGTGTTCCTTGTGTTTATGATTTGAAACAATTATTCGTTCAGGTGAATGTCGTCACAGCGAGTCATCGAGACTTTACGTAGAGCACTTACCTCGGCTTTGAATTTTGTTACGTTACTGATTGTACTCATCTGCGTGATATTGTCCGGTATTATAATGATGCGGAGGCTACGCGCGAACTACCATCGCGGTAAGCAGCGTAGTGATCTATCTTTTGCCGCAGAAGATAGATCACTACGCTGCTTACCGCGAAGGTAGTTCGCTCGTCGCCTCCGCATCGCTATAATACCGGACAATAAATAGCAGCGCAATTCCCTAAATATCTCACTGTTTTCGCAATCGATCCGAGCACAGTTACCAGCATACTTGAAGAACTGTGTGCGAGGCCAGGCTGCGGTTGCATCGGCCGATTGTTCGTCTCACTTTACCTCCCGAAATGCGACGTACCTTGGCAAAGTCTTGCATGGGGCCATTTCAGAGGACGCGGAATGGGGCCCGACGCTATGGTCTACCATAATGAAAAAATCAGATGATCGTAATAGGCGGCGAAAACAACGGTGGAAATTACATTACTGAACTCGCAAATTAATTCAAAACGGTGCAGAAAGCGCTGCCTAATGTTCATTTGGCGCCCTTTCCTTTACGCGCGGGTGTGAAGAGTTGGCTGACGTGCGCGCGAATTCGGAACTATTCAAAATTGCTTACATTGTGACAGTTTCAGTTTGTCTGCGTCCATGGATCCGAATAGGATACTTCCTTTCAATTTATGGACTCTTGTCTCCGTCAGCATTGACGACCACATCGACTTGGGTCGCCTAGAAAAGGTTTGACGGTAAGAATAATAGTTATTATTGGTCTTTTTCAAGTGTCATCCTGCATTAGAAATCATGCTGAAGAGTCCGCCTGATAATGTAAGCATTTCCTAATTCAATATAGCAAATGTTTAAGGTGTTCAATATCTCCGGAATTACAAAACCTCCGGACGTGGTTTTGGAATATTGTGCTGCTTCGAACAAAGACCTGAACTACAAGAAAGTCTTGTGCTACAATTCATTCGAGCCGATAACTTTCAATTTAACGGATGCTATGAATGACGAGAAGGATGATGGGAAAGCGGACTACTACGAAGAGATGGAGCTCTATCTACAGAATGAAATGGTAAAATCAAAGTGATTTAGTCGAGTTAACAGACAAATAATCGTTCAGGTGAAAGTCGTCACACTGACAACAGAAGCACACGGCCGTTATATGCCTGTAGAACTGAATATCAGAAGCCTTCACCTTCCATCCTGGATGCAAATTATTTGGCACATTCGAGTCTCGGGATACGCAGATGAGCACTATGCTGCAGACAAATTCGATTTATGTGTAAGTCATAAGCATTTTCGGAGCATTTCACTTATTCCATTTATTTAGCTCCAAAAGGTTGCCACCGACTCCGTTGCTTGGGGCGCTGAGCACATTGCGGTGAATATTGATCAAAATACCGTGATGAATCTGAAAGCTTATGAACGTTCTGCAAGTTTCGCATGAGGATGGGAAAATATGCTTCCATTCAGGTATCATTTCGTTGTTCTTCGCAGGAAAATCGAAAAATGGAAATTTATATCCAAAGATCTAACGATCGATTCATATCGATCAAGGAGGTATGATTCTGTGAATTGGAAAATATTTAACTATTTTAGTTGGAAATAACGGGGAGCGCTGAAGTCGAGAAGATCACGAATCGGCTCGCGGCGCTCCAGAACCAGTAGCTGAAGATCTCCGTGCCTGCCCCATAGAAATATAAAAGAAACAAATTCTGAATGAATTGGAACAGCGAAAAAAAACAGAATCGATATGTTGACGTCTATTTTCAACGTTTTGCATCCGAATTTCATGGAATTAACACAATTTATTGATTATCCTTGTATGTTGACCAGTTGCTTTCCTTCAACTAAACGACATATCTCCTTTCCTGCCTCTACACCTCAACGCAGTCATTCTTTTATACTGCGTGTAATAAAACCTTCTTATCTTTACCATATTCTCTCGGGAGCATCATAGTAGCTTATGTTAGATAAACGATCTCAATGATTCAACGTATTTCGTAATGATGTAGTGGCAGTCGGTTGCCCTCCCAGGCATTCCATCACCTGTTCAATTCCCGGTTGGTCGATTTTTCGATTCGATCACACAAGTTATACCCCCGGGTAGTTGAGCACGTCAGTTGGGAAACGCTTGCGAGGAACTCTCCCATCCAGGATTCACCCTCTTGAGTCTTGGTCCTAGACCATTTGCTTGATGGGGGACATTTGTTTACCGGTTGACCCCCTAACATCTGGTTACTGTTTTGACGATCGATACGAGCGCCAGACTGGCCGACGCGAATGACTGTGCAATAGAGAGAGACAGTCTGAGAAAGAGAGGGAGAGAGCGGCGTCAGACCGCGGACTATTCTCTCCTCCCTGTCGCTCCTTTCCTTGTGCTAAAATCCAACAGATGTGCACCGTTTTCTTCTCTGGTTACACATTTCGCTTTCATTGGTGTACTTTTCTGCTAATTGTTAGTGTATGATGGCAGCCACAAGGCGTCTTTACTTCATACCCAAAAAGCCGCGATACTCATTCATCATATCTAGTCTATTCGCGCTTCATGGGAAAGTGCCGATTTTCGCGCGCTTTCCATTTTACAATTCACCAACATTGAACAGGTCTGTGTCTGTGGCAATGGATCCAAACAAGATATTGCCGTTCAACTTATGGGAGCTGGTAGCTTCCAACGCCGACGATCACATCGACTTATGCCGTTTAGAGAAGGTTTGCTTGAAAAAGTGCGGGAAGCAATTGCTCTAATTTTAGTGCCACCCGGGACTGGAACGCATGCTGAAGTGTCCACCTGATAATGTAAGCATCTACTAATTCAATGTATGAAAATGTTTAAGGTGTTCAATGTCTCCGGAATTACGAAGCCTCCGGATGTGGTTTTGGAATATTGCCAAATTACGAATCGACCTCTGAACTACAAGAAGATCTTGAGCTGCAATTCATTCGAGCCGTTAACTTACAATTTAACGGATGCTATGAACGACGAGAAGGAAGATGGGAAAGCGGGCAAGTACGAAGAGCTGGAGCTCGATCTACAGAATGAAACGGTGAGAACAACTAAAATCCTATGACAGGTTCGGAATAATAAATTTCAGAAGACATAGTGTTTTATGAACATATGGACTTGCTCATAATTTCAGATAATTATTGGTAATCATTCAGGTAACAGTCGTCACAGCTTCTCGACAATCCCGGTTCAGTTTTTTGAAACTAGCTATAAGCCTCAACAGTCTTCAACTTCCGTCCTGGATGCCAATTATTTGGTACATTCGACATTCGGGATACGCTGATGAGAGCAATACTGAAAGAGATATCAGCTATACATCAGTAAGCAATTTTTTCTTTTTTTTCACTGATTTAGTTCCCTAAGAACGCGGTCAAGTCCTTCGTCTGGGGCGCTCAGCACAATGCCGTAAATATTGACCCGAATACCGTGATGAATCTGAAAAGATTCGAAAAATCGGTTTGTTTCGCACGAGGTTTGGTGATCAATAAATGTTTCCTTTCAGGTGTCCTTTGGACGTTCTCCACAGGGAAATATGAAGATGGACATTACGTTGCAAAGATCTAACTATGGATTCATATCGCTTAAGGAGGTTTGATACTGTGAATTGCAATATAACCTTCCTGAAAATAAATGGTTGTAAAGTCGCATACAGAACGCGCAATTTTGCCCGCGACCGTAGCCCCGACTCCGACCTAAACTACTGTCGCAGGCTAAATCGCGCGTTCTGCGCGCGACTTTACAACCATTTATTTTGGTTATATGTATTTTAGTTTGAAATCAATGCAAGCGTTGATATCGAGAAGATCTCGAATCGGCTCGCGGCGCTTCAGAATCAATGACCGAAGATCACTATGCCTGCCCGGCGCGTTTGTATGAATGCGCATCGGGTGGTCGTTGACACAATAAGATAAAGTGATGCAAGGGCCACAATTCCATTGTTAAACTTATTTGATAAAACTATTCACAGATCTTGCATTAAACGAGTTCAAACATTAAATGTGTAGTGTAAACAACAAAAACTTCGCGCAGCATGGTGTTCGAACCCAAGAGCCTACGACTTGGACGCAACTCCCTTATTAACCACTCGGCTACTCAGCCATGCATCCGTAAAGTAAAAATGAACCCACGACGATGCCTTGATCTTACAATCAGAAAAATGCCACGGCATATATCTCGAAGATGCTTTGGCCATTACAGCTGGAAAGTGACGCGAGAGATATCGTATGAACCATAGGCAATAGCTCGCATGGATCGGTCTTAAGGGCGATAGGTTCCTTTGAAAGAGCTAATTACGGATTCATATCGTTCAAGGAGGTATGATTCTGCGAATAACTTTATTTCATTTTATTACATATGCGCGCATCGAAGCTAATCAAAAAAGTACTCGAGTTCCACGACACTTTTCAGACGCCCACAGTCAAGGAGATAAAAATATCAGGTAGCGCAAGAAAAGTTCAAAAGAGCCGGTAAACTAGGAACAGAGAAGATGGGTTACCAAGACAGACGTCCAAAGGAGAGTTACGGTAAGCGAAAGGGTAAGTGTATTACTTCAGAAGTGACGGTTTTTGTACTTGTCGATGTCGAAGTACGATGCAACTGTGGTTCGGTTGGCGAAGAGGCGACCAGTCAGATCAGCATGTGCACGCTGGCAGTCGGCCTGAAATATAGTCTATATTATATGGATTCATTTTGATTACAATGAACTAAAAGATCAAATCAGGGAGTAGACTCGACACCAACTACTAAACCATCAAATGCTATATCGAATTAATTGGGTTCGACTGTCCGCAAAAAATTTGCTATGAAGTCATGAGAACATAATCTGGAACGCTCCAATTTTGCAAATTAGCGAAATAATCGTACCTTCTCCGCGAACTCCACGTACACATTGCCGATGCCGGCTACGATGACGCCCTGGAAAGGTTCACATGAGCAAAAGGGTGATATATCTAGGGCCCCAGTTTTAAAGTTTCTCCTCGATGAGCTTTAGCGAAAGGGAGGAGAAGTAAAACTCACCGGAATGGGACGCGGAATCTCGAGCGACTTGACCACTCCGTACCGGCTGCACTCTTCGTGCATTTCTTCTAGGACATCTGAAAATACGCATATTTTTGAGATCAGGTGAATTGGTAGCCGAGCAACATATACATAAAATAAGCATCGAATTCACAACAAAATTAAATATCGGAAAACAGATTTTCGCTGAACGTTGTAACATGAGGATGCATGGTTTATGTGTACTGCATTATCTCACCGCTTACTCTCGTAATCCTCCTCGCTCTCGAAATTCTCCTCCGTAATTATGTTCATGACGCAGAGGACTTCCGTCACTGGACCGCTGCCTGTCGACATTTCTATACCGGCAATGGCGATCTGAAAATACCCAAATTTTCGCAGCCAAAATAAACAACGAAACTAAATCAACATGAACCCTTCAACGTGCAACACCACAACTATTGGCTCAAATGCTAGCTGTAGTCCATGACTACGCGAACGTTAAGCAAAAAGTACCCTAAAATAATCTGAAATGTAAAGACCAGCCTAAAACGCTGCAAATAGACGCAATGACCTGTGCTGGAAAGAGGACCGAGGGTCTGAAAACTAGTACAGCGGGGCGAACGTAGCCTAAAAATGTCCCGCCTAAAATTCGTTGTTGATTGGCTGCAACGAATTTGGCGCCCTTTCGTTTACGCGCGGGTGCGAAGCGTTGGCTGGCGTGCGCGCGAATTCGAAACTTTTCAAAATTGTTTACATTGTGACAATTTAAGTTTGTCTGCGTCCATGGATCCGAACAGGATACTTCCTTTCAATTTATGGACTCTTGTCTCCGTCAGCATTGACGACCACATCGACTTGGGTCGCCTAGAGAAGGTTTGACGGTCAGAAGACTAGTTATTATTGCTCTTTTTCAAGTGTCATCCTGGATTGGAAAGCATGCTGAAGTGTCCGCCTGATAATGTAAGCATCTCCTAATTCAATATATAAAAATGTTTAAGGTGTTCAATATCTCGGGAATTACGAAACCTCCGGACGTGGTTTTGGAATATTGTGCTGCTTCGAACAAAGACCTGAACTACAAGAAAGTCTTGTGCTACAATTCACTCGAGCCGTTAGCTTATAATTTAACGGATGCTATGAATGACGAGAGGGATGCTAGGAAAGTGGACTACTACGAAGAGATGGAGCTCTATTTACAGAATGAAACGGTGATTACAACAAAAATCATCAGTTAAAGAATTTGTTTCGAGATTCTAAGCAACTTTCATGTTGTTATAGTGTTCCGTGAACAAAGAGATTTAGTCACTTTAACAGATAATTAATCGTTCAGGTGAAAGTAATCACAGTGACAACAAAAACACGCGGCCGTTATATGCCTGTAGAACTGAATATCAGAAGTCTTCACCTTCCATCCTGGATGCCAATTATTTGGCACATTCGAGTCTCAGGATACGCAGATGAGCTTTATACTGCAGACAAATACGATTTACGTGTAAGTCATTTGCATTTTCGGAGCATTTTACTTATTCCATTTTTAGCTCCAAAAGGTTGCCACAGACTCCACCGCTTGGGGCGCTCAGCACATTGCGGTGAATATTGATCGAAATACCGTGATGAATCTGAAAGCTTATGAACGTTCTGTAAGTTTCGCATGAGGATGGGGAAATATGCTTCCATTCAGGTATCATTTCGTTGTTCTTCGCAGGAAAATCGGAAAATGCAAATTTATTTCCGACGATCTAACGATGAATTCATATCGGTCAAGGAGGTATGATTCTGTGAATTGTAAAATATTGAATTATTTTCGTTGGAAATCACGGGGAGCGTTGAAGTCGAGAAGATCACGGATCGGCTCGCGGCGCTCCAGAACCAGTAGCTGAAGATCCACGTGCCTGTCCCATTAAGAGACATTTTTTGAAAAAGTGGGAGATCCCACGGATGGTCGCAAGTTGACCCCCCTGACATTTGGTATCTACGGACTCCCCAGGGTGTGGGGAGATCGGCGCGCGGTATATCTAAGGTCATTACTGTGCTTAGCGGAATCTAGAGGGCCCGGACTGAAAAAATCGATAATGGAAAAGTTGGTCAAAATGAAAATTCAACCACGCAATCTGGTGTATTTCGACACGCTGATTCCGAATTTGACAGCCGTTTTCGAAAAAGTTGAGTTTTGGCCCACTTATGGCCCAAAATGTACTAAAAACCTGATTTTTTGGCATTCAGAGGCCCAAAAGTGGTTTCCACTTGCCCAGGACTGGAAAAGTTAATCACGGCATCGGATTCTACGGGCCTTGTTACGTATGTGTGCAAATTTTTGAGTCAAACTGTCGGACCTTAGTTGGACAAAAATGGATCGAAAGTTGAAATTTCGGTTGAGAAACGTACTCTCTCTTTCCTTGTCGACTCACGGGAACAAGGAAGAGTTGGAACTCCATGCGAACAACGGTCCCGTGGTTCAGTGGTAAGTCTCTGAGCTGGGCCCGCTGAGGTTCCAGGTTCGATTCCTTACCCGTGCAAAATCTTTTGCGTTTGCTTTCTTTTTGCTATTCGACGTGCTTTTTCGTTATTGATCGGTTTCATTAGGAGCGGGCAGACCCTGATAATATGGTTAGGATTTGACATTAGCATGGATAGGATTTGAATTTGAATATGTTGGCAGCTGCATACCACTGCCCCAAGTTGTCCTCAAGTTTACCGGTAATTTCAGTGGTATTCAAGGACAGTCAGTGGTATGCAGTTGGAAATAAATGTATTCAATCTCTTACAATGCTAGAGTTGTATGCCCGCTCATATGAGTCCGTCCGCGTAAGGATCGACCAGTGTGCGCACAGCGCCACTTTTCTTCTCCGCTGGGGCTCATATACTGGTTTGAGGTACGTCAGGTGTAG
>JACMIG010003354.1:0-12470 GCA_014805385.1 Levipalatum texanum | reverse complement strand
TCAAGGACCAAATTCATCGCTAGGTGGCCTAACGATTCATCTTTGGTGATTTCGCGATGAATTTGGTCCTTGAGAGAGCCCTTCTCGTTGCAGACCTGGCAAAAGGATGCAAAAAACGCTAAATTCCGGGCGATCTTTGATCTGCTATATCTCACCAAGAACAGTAGTCGCGCGCCTAAGTAATATCATTCCTTGATCCTCTCGACATAACCTTTCCAACGGTATATTGCATGCCCGGATCCGTTTGGGCCGGCTCTAATGATTCCCTTGTCAGGTAGCTATTACCGAGGAAAAATCCACTACGGAATGCGCTCAAAGACTAAAAGGCTTTCTTCCTTTTTAGCCCTAGTGGCCACAATTTCTAGTCAGAGATGGAAATACCAAATAAAGGCGTTCCCTAAACCCCACAAGTCATGGGGTCGGCGGTATGAAAAGGTTGGCTGGCGGCCAGGAGGCGACAATAAGGGGTGATCCTGCAAAATAGAGGCGGCTCCAATAAAACTTCCGCTCCGCCCTTGATCACCCATCGTTGTTTTCGAGGGAGGAGGGAGAGGAGGAGGAGGAGAAGAAGGAGAGGAGGAGAAAGGAGGAGGGAGAGGAGGATGCGTTCCTCACAGGCCCCTCAATGACGCTGGTTGATCGTTCACACTGGGCGCCCGAGGCTCCTCCGGGTTGTCACACTCGAAGGATCATTTGTATCCCCCGAAGGCCCAGCTTCTCAGTCTGACAGACGGAGAGAGGGATAAATCGCCCGTGGTTGCGCACAGTTTGCACGCTCCCCAGACAAAGAGCGGTCAGCTGTCGCGATTCGCTGCTAATCAAGACATTTAGGAGGAGCTACCAGCTCCGGGACTCGAACTCGCGACAACTAGACCCAGGTTCCGGCACACTACCACTGAGCTACGGCATGGGCATGCCTTGAGAATGGAGAGCTCAAGGGGAAATGAGATATCCTCCGTGAATACGATGACCCCCGTCCGGGTGTGATATTCACGCACGCGGGCGATCAAAGACAACGGCACAGGATTTGTAGATCAGTCGATTGGATCAGCAGGCTATTATCGAAGCTGACAAACTTTCCTTGGAATCTTGACAGAAAAAGAACAACATGCTGAAGGTGACACGGACATTTAATTGACTCGTCTCTTATACCTTCTCCAGCGTGTAAAGCTGTCATCTTTTTGTGCAAGGATAGGCTATCCGGTGCACAAGAACATCTCCGAACACCGTGCAACCAGAAACATTAGACAGAAAAATGGTGCTATTGCGTAGTTTCTCCGTAGATCCTCAGACGATCTCCTCGTGATCCGTCTCTTCTCACTTCCCGGTGCAGTGAACAAATCGCATATTTTTAGCCCCAACTCTTCCGAGAATATATCCCTGTTCTCTATCTGCTCCTTGTAATGAGCACGAAGCCCAACAGAACAGTAGCTGATCTATCCGAAGTGAGCAGTTGTCTCGTTCCAGTGTTCAACGATCGCCGTTCATCATGTTACGCTGCGTCATGTTTTGAAACGCGACCCTACGCATGTGCGTTTCTATTTCTACGAAGCACTGGTCACCACGTGGTGCAGTGATAAAGATACCCAGCTTGACCCCTCAACTCACCCATTGTTCGGTAGAGCGTGGTACTCCTGCGGCTGCTCGTAGCGGTAGTCGCGACCGCCGCCGTGGCGCATGATGACCTGCAAAAATAATTTCACAAAATTGTTTAAAAAATGCTGAAAATACAAAACCTAAAAATTTCAAATGCTGGAAGCGTTTGTGTGTGAGAGCTAATGAACAAATTTTGTATTGGATTGAGTAAGGCGAGGAAATTCAAAGGTCCTCGGTTCTCGGTATTGTCGGCGAAATAAACCATACGGACTCCCGTCTTTACAGGTAACTTGCATGCAAGTAAATACAAGTTTGCAAGCTTGCAAACATTCAAAAAATTGCAGACTGGTAAACATGTACACGCATTACATGTTCGCAAGTCTGCAAATTTGCTGTACATGCATGCATGTTTGCAAACTTGTATTTTGACATGTTTGCATGTTTGCAAATTTGCATTACAAGTTTGACAGCATGCATGACAGTCTGCTTGCAAGTTCCAAACTTGGCTTTCTTGCAAGTTACCTCAAACAATGGGAGGACTGTACGCTCATCGCCCTGCGATCTCTCTCCACAGTCCTCTCGTTTCTCTGGCGGTTAGAGAAACGAGAGAACAGTGGAGAGGGATCGCAGGGCGATGAGCGTACTGTCTTTTCCGCCGACAATATCCCGAATCTCTCCCACCTCGCCGTCTCCACTGCTCCTATCACGGGGAAGGGGCACGGGCTTGCGGATGGGCAGTCCGACCTCCCGAGGTCCCTCCTGGCTGTAGACGGAACCGCGTCTGAAATCGAGATTGATTAGACCGCCCTCATTGATTCCTCGATCGATGTGAACGAGGAAGCAGTCAAAATGGACCAGATGATTGATTGTTCGTGAGGTACGTTTGGAGTGAATTGAAGCTTTTAGCATTATAGTGATCAGCGTGGTCTAGTACATAAACGTCGTCATATAGAAATTACTGCAGATAACCGTATTTACCCCGCGACGACGTTCACTATTGTCGGCGGAATTAACCATACGGACTGTACGCTCGTCGCCCTACGATCTCTCTCAACTGTTCTCTCGTTTCTCTGGCGGGTAGAGAAACGAGAACTGTGGAGAGAGATCATAGGGCGATGAGCGTACAGTCTGTATGGTTAATTCCGACGATACACCCTCTGTACACACCTCGCCCTGCCGTCGTAGTCGCCGTCGAACGGCGCCAGCGGGAGCTCGTTGAAGGACGCCCCGAGGTTGGCGTACGCGCCGTTGCCTGCAAATATATTTTTTAAATATTTTTTGTACAAACAATTAATCCCCGTCACTATTTAAAAAAAAACTATTGTGAAAAATTGAAATATTTGTTCAAAAGGCAAGAGAAAGACAACGAAAGCGAGAAGAAATCTTTCTACAACGCGCGTGACATGGGACTGGACAAGACAATATCCGGAAAGGAGAGGTCTCCCTCCCCCTGCCCATGCCCTTCCCTTGCCATCTCCGCGAATGGCGAGACCTTCTCAGATTTCCGGCCCATGCAAGTGCTGGTTAGGGAGGAGGAGGAGGAGGAGACGGGACTGAAGACTGACAGAAGGGAAGAGGGTTCCTTATGCCAACAATAGCGATTTTTGACATGTGATGAGTAGTGAATAAACATGTGCTTGCGCTTTGAGAGATTCAAATTGAAAACAAAAATTTTCAAGCTTTTGACCATAGTCAAAGTGTTAGAGAAAACTCGGAAAGTTGAAAGTGCAGTTAGGCGAGGAACAAAAGGTCATCCTCATCCCGCGAGAAGTCTAAAAGGCGATGCCCTCCCTCGTCCTAAATATTTAGAGGACTCCCGCGAACTTCCCCGAAACAGGGCCGAAAGAAGCGCTCGAGAGTGCCTCCTAGGAGGAGAGAGAGGTGAAATTATTGACGATGCTCAGCGCAAGCGCGCTTCTCTTCGGAAAGAGACTTACAAGCCCTCCTCGAGGAGGACCCCCCTAAGGAGGCGGGAAGGCGAACGATGAGAGGATGCTGATAGCACACACACTAGCGAGCTGTGGTGCCTAGGGGAGAATGGAAAGGGAGATGCCTAACTTCTCTAAAAGTATCCATCCGTCAAACATGATTATTCTGGCAGTTCCAAGGCAAATTGGGACTTTGCACCAAGGACCGCAGCTCTCTCCATAGTATCTAGCCAAACATATCTTATTCGATGTCTTATGGAGCGTTCAGAACTGCTGTACTCGCCGATCCTTGGAAAGAATAGAGAGGAAATAAGAATGCATAACATCTGGGTATGACTCCTCCCTCGCAAAGTGAGCCCATCCTTCAAATAGGATTACTTCTCATGCGCTCGCAAAAGTGTAAGGAGAACATGGAGCAGCGAATGGGATTCGAACCGCGTCTATTTGCCCGCAGGCTTATCACACTACCACTGCACTACGAAGGTTCCTTTCCTCCCCGAAAAGAGTGTGCGGGGCGAAGGAATCAATGGACGGAGACGCACCCCCCTCCCATTGCTACTATTCATTACGGGCATAGTAGAAGGGACTCCCTCTCTCCTCTTCCGACTGGCCCGTTATTCTAGGAGACGGGCCAGACCGTTCACCCCGCGCCGCGCATTCCAACAAATTGCTTTCCAGAACAACGTGCCCTTTTAGGACCTAGTGGTCTTCAAGGAACAGTATTGATGGTATATTGCTCGATGAGATAAGCACAATAGATGTTTGTGTATATTGTACTGATTTGCAACTCTATTTTAATATTCCCTTGGTGGGTCGTATCCTATCCTGAACCTTAACCCTTCGGAATTGGCCAATTCGCGCCCATCTGCGTGCCATCAGGGGCATCGAAATGTGCACATCTCGCGCACCGCCCGCATCCACAGCTGGAGACCATTACAGAACGCCGAATGTGGTCGGTAGATTAAAAGTCATTGTGCAGTGGTCGTAGAGCATATGGGTGCGACTCATGCAAGAAGACAGGACCCTTATTCATGTCGTAGTCAATTTTATGATCGCAAGCTATATTGAACGATAAGAAAAAAACTGTTGCAGCTTAGTAGCGCAGACGGTTGCGGGTTAGACCAGAAAATGAGTATCCCGTGTTCGAACCCCCGTGCGGCCAGAACTTTTGCTCCACTCACCACTGAGCGCCTGTAGTGACCGTCGGTGGACGAAGGAGTGGGGCGAGGCGCTGGCCGAATCGCGACCATGGAATCGCCTCCCTCCTCCAATGACTCCATCGATGGGGACGGGACGGCGACTCGGAATGGGAGGAGGCCCCGATGGCGTGTAGTCGATACCGATGCTGCGGAGGCTGTCTGGAAGGTAGAGAAGTTAAAGAAGCCCCATAATACCCTCTGGTGTACTATTCACCCTTGGTAACATCTCATTCGCTGACACGATACTTTTCTTCCTACATTTCGACGAGGAGATACCAACGACTCGGAGTTCCTCACCATTCAGATCCGTCGACGGCGTAAACGTCGATCGCGTAAAGGCAGCCAGCGTATTGGTGGAGTGAGCGCGCGTGACGCTGATCTGCTCGGAGGACTCGAAGCCCGCCTCGACGGCATCGCTCTTGCTCGGCGTGTCGCGGCGACGGAGACGGACTGCAAAGGTAATAAGATAAATGGAATTTCGAGCCCGAACAGGGACCACTAATAACCTTCTGTTTTACTAGCGGGCCTAATTTATAGATAGGGAGAGGGGAGGCATATGTTCCAGCTACTTTATCTCTGCGCCTAGAGATAATTTGGACATCATCATCTACAATTCCTCTCTGCTACCACGTATGTTTTGTGGCCTTTTCAAACAATGTATTCACAGGAAATTTGAAACAGAAACACACTTTATTAGTATCTTTTCATCGTGATTCGTATAGCTTCCTCATTGGTCTGGCATTCCGCGAGAGTAGGCTTCTTCCTTCTCACATTCCCATGGGCGAAATGGAAAGTTGGCGGGCGAGGCGGCCGGCCGAACGCGGCGATGAGGTGTTCAGATAGCCCACGCGTTTGAGTGGTTCACGCGAGAAAAACTAGACCATCTCTCACAGGATCCCGTTCGGGCCTCCTAATTAGACACCCCGTTTCGGATATCCCTTTGACTGGGCTTTGTTGCCAAGGGCTCATACTATCGAGCATAATTGGTTGCTAATCTCCTCGCTGACATGATGCCCTATCACTGTCATGTGGTCCTAGATATACGGTGAGGCGAAAGAACAGAGAGAGCCTCGGGATATCATATCCTTTACGGCAAATGTCCAAAATAGAGGTCGGGCCGGTGGCGCAGTATTTATCGTCGACTTATCAGCGGATGATCTATCTTGATAGCGATGCATATGCATTCGAATCGACCGCCCGCGGATCCCCCCTCCATCCCCATGGCTAGGAAGGAGGATTTAGGCGTGCGTTCATTCCCCTATCAGCAACGTGGAGAGGCGCTGTCAGATTCGCTTAGACTCTATCGCCGGGATCGCGCATCACATTACGTAAATGCACCGGAGCGAAATGGGGGTGATCGTGAAAAAGTGTCGCGAACGCAGTGTCTAAAAAATGGTTACGTCTATTGGCGCATAGTCTTCTTGGACCATGGGCGCGCAACATCAGGAGTAATTGTCTGTTGCACGGTTAACAAAGAAGCCGCTAGTCAAATCGAATACTTCCTCCTCCTTTCTAAATGCCCCTTTCCTAATTTGCATCCCCCTGCACCATGGGTATTGGTCTACATATGGTGGTTGGCAATAAGAAGTCATCGCTTCTCTCCTCCCCTATGGCCTTTCGTGGGCTGATTCATCGAGGGCGCGGGGCCGAAAAAGAAAAGGGAGAGGGCCTTCTTCTCCCCTCTGCCAGGTGCTGACTGACCGCAGCTGGGTCAACCGAGGTGGAAGCCCAGTCCACCCCCATGCACTCTCTCCTCGATTGGGAAAGAGCCCGAGGCGTTCGTTATGGAAGCACCCCGCTCTTCTCGATGAAGAAGACAAAACACTTTGCGAAATTAACGATGATTGACTATGAATCACAAGCGCGCGCTCATCGCATGACGCAAAATTCAAGAACAATCAAGGAGAGAGAGCAAGATTATGATGACAATAAAGCTAGAAGCTGTGGCATACTCACTTTTTCATATAATTTTCAAGCTACCGGCCCCAATGATTAGGCAGACGATATTTTAAGGAAACAAAGAAGAAAACTCACTGCAAAACATGTCGCTGAATTCGATCAGATGTAGAATTCAAGTGTCCATAACCGTATAGCAAAGTCAGTCGAGGATAGATGAGGGGTTCAGTAGCAGGAAGCCCCCGGCTCTCAGAGAAAATGGTTTCACTAGTCGAGAACCAGCGGGGTCGGGCAGAGGGGTCTATGAGGCAATGTCGGCAGGTGCATGAGCGGAGAGGGAGAGAGGGAGAGGAAGGGAGAGAGGGATTGGTTCAAAGCACGCGATCAAAGAGAGAACAGCCAGACGGCGAGAGGGGGCGCACATGGGGGACTGTCCACAGGGGGAAGAGGGGTCTAGGTCACTCCCCGAGAGTTGCATTCATTGTCAGGCGCGCCATTCATCTACACTGAACGGTTCTCCCCCCTTGTCCAAACATCGAGGGCATAACGGGGACCCTTCAGAATGCGGAGATCGAACGAACACTTTCGTCAAAGGCATATGCTTCATAATGCATCAGTTCTACAGCTTCTTTTGGCACACGTTCTAACGAATGGAGTTTGTGTATCTATAACAACTTTATGGATAGTCGAGAGCAATCAAAGGCCTCCTCATCGATGCTACAAATAAAAGTTTTTGCATTAAAAAACTTCAAGGGCTCTCGCCCATAAGATGCGGTCATAAACAAGCAGAAGGCCAGGATTCCATATCTCCCCCTGCCCATCTCCGGCCCCCTGCAATCAACGCGGAATTGGAGGTGATGGCAATCCCCCGGATGACCTTCTCTCTCCCTTCCATCCCTTCATCCACATTGTGGGAGGAAACAAAACCTCCCGGCCCCATCAGGGTCTCGCATTGTTTGTTTGGATTACCAGTCCATATCGACCACCCACACGGGTCAGTCGCTCATTATCGCGTTCCGATGCACACACACAACTCGAATCAACCACCGGGGGGTCGGGAAGGAAATGAAGTTGATTGTGCTTGCCTACGGCAATGTGACTGATTGTTGTCAATCAGCCGAAGCCGAGGAGCAAAATGAAGAAACATTTTTGGTTTCTGGGACGATGAAACTGGCTTCAAACCTTGCAATAAGGCCAATTTTTGTCTAAAAGGTATCACTACGTGATGCTCTTCCATTAGCAATGTGATTGAACCACCCCCCGAGATGGAAGCAGCCAGAGAACTTTCAATTTGGCGACGATCTAAACGAGCTTACCCGGTGTCTTGAGAAGGCTGACAGCATCCTGGTGCCTGTGTCGATGATGGCGCCGTCCTTCGAGCCCGAGGCGACTCGTCGATGCCGACGACACCATCGACTTGCACTCGTCAAAGTCGTCGTAGCGCAGAGCGGTCACCGTCTCCTAAAGACGTCGTTTAATTAGAAGCTTGGCCATCTGTGGGTTGCGGCCAAGAAGAGGTGACTAATGCTTTGGCCTTTACAAAGAGTCATTTTCAATGCTTGTACGATTTCATTATGCCTGCTTCACAATTGTTTCATCTAAGAAAACGATTGATCGGAAAGCTTCGCAACACAGACAGGAACGGGTTGTGCTCCAGGCTAATGGTCTGCGATCAGCACTAATAACCGTGGCGCGGTACTAAAAGCATCACGAACCTTGAGGGTTGCCAAGCTGCTGGAGAGGGGATCCTCGTCTTCCGTCGAATTATCGCGGTAGAACGAGTGCTTGGAGGTGACAGCATCGTGGTAGGGCGGAGGGAGGTGCAGGGAGCGGGACATGGGGGAGGTGACCTGCAATTATAGACGGTTCTGTAGGATTAGGGTGGTGTTCCACATTGTGCCACAATTTGCTAACAGCAGATCAGGAAGTTTTTTTAATGCTAGCGTTTTCTATACATTGGTCAGAATTAAACGGGATGCGTATAACTTGTAATGGCTCACCTCGACTCTGAAGCTCCGCCGTATCTTCGTCGATGGGTAGGGCGACGGGGTCTGGGACGATACTCCACTGGAGCTTCGCTGAGCGGCACTGCACACTGAAGACGTCGACGCCGTCTCCGTGGAAGGGGCGAGGGGAGAGGACTGTGGTGTCGACATGGAGGAGGGGTCCTTGATCGAGGCAGTCGCTGACGCCGAAGACGAAAGGACGATGGGCTTGCCTGGAGACGGAATAATCAGTATTCTGGAGATGTTATGAAATTAGTTTTGTGTTATTGGACAAAAAGACATCTAGAGAAAATATCGGACTGCCTCAGTCAGTAGTAGTCAGTAGCAAGGTCAGGTCAATGAAATCAGACACCATACCGATAGCCTTGAAGGCGCGGGAGAGTGTCTTCCGGACGGACGAGGTGCGATGGATCTTTTCCGCTGCCGGGGGTGAGTCCTTCTTCCCTCCACCACCACAGGCACAGCTGCAGTGGCTGCGGCAGTCGGGAGGGACACCCGACATACTGTAAAAGAGTGACAAAGTAGATTGAGTCAAGGTGCCCGATCGACACTGCGAGAATGTACACGCGACTAGACGAAAACAGTGGGTATATCAGCGATTCATGGAGGTTAAACAGGCTGTCAAGTCCGTGAAA
Source organism: Levipalatum texanum (assembly GCA_014805385.1). Lineage (NCBI taxonomy): Eukaryota > Metazoa > Nematoda > Chromadorea > Rhabditida > Diplogasteridae > Levipalatum > Levipalatum texanum. The sequence continues at coordinate 3,210 of JACMIG010003354.1, read as the reverse complement.
ACGATAATGCAAACATCATTAGAAGATGGGTACGCGAAAAAATCTTTACAGAATCGGAACTTTAATTTTGTGCTATTATAATAGTTTCCTAAATTTTGTAATGATAGAAGAAGACATGCCGGAAAGACAAAGTCGTGCCATCGAGTAGGTCGAGTAATACAAGCTTCACGCACGATAGGTGGAGAAGAAGCAAGCGATCGAGCCGAGAGGAAGGGAGGAAGCAGTAGGGGATGCCCCTATCGTATTACCTTCCGAACTAATGGCTGGCTTCCTGAGAACGACGACGAGACAATGGATAAGGGTCACGGTGAGATTGACGCGATGCTCAAGCAACAAGGCCATTATTTGGCATTGCAAAAAATAGAAAAAAAGAGAAAAAATTAACTGATTGTTAATCCCAAGTTAACCCCGTTTTTAGACTCCAACCACCTGCTTTGCACCGACTTAGAATACGGCGCCCTGGTGCGAGTAGACTAGAGTGGACCTCACACAATCGCACCTAGTAGTCCATTTTGGTCTCCAGAAAATTACACTGTGAATATCAGCGAGGGAGGAACGATGGGATACCGTGAAAAGCTCAGGAGATAGATAGCTCATCTCTCAGACGAGGATACCGAGAGCGCCGTGATCTGACCTGTGTAAATAGAGATAGAGCATCGACACCATTACAGAACGCCTATGGATGGAGGTGATACGGAGAAGGGCTAAATTTAAAGGGAGAAAAAACTGCTGAGGAAGAACTCGCTCTCGAGAAGCGCTCCAGAGAAAGAGAAGAACGAAACTACAAGTGCAAAAAGAATACAATTGCGGTGATTCTGGTTGAAGTACCGAATTTCACACTTACTGATAAGTTCAAGTACATATTTCTTGAGACCGTTTGAACAATGATAAAGACTCAAAAAGGAATATCTCCCGGAAGGTACAATATGAAATATGACATCGGATGTCAATATCGTAAGCGAATACACCTGTGAATACTGCATACCAGTCGTGTTTACATCCACCAGAGCAAGAGGAAGAGCGACGCAGAGGAGGGGAAGGAGAGAGGTCGGAAGAGCGGCGCTGCTGTGAGCTCAGAACATACGAGATCAGCATGGCCAATGTTTGCACGCGGGATAAATCAGAGGAAGCGCGCAGGGGCAGCGGTAGGGTGCCAGCAACAAGATTAGCACCCAGCTCAAGTATTGTCGAGAACTAGAGGAGCAAATATTTTTCCGAATTACTCAATGTTTGCTCGTCGTTTGATCGCTCAAAGTAAGGCTAATGCTTTCCGGACATCGAAGTGCTATCAAAAAGTTTGAGAAATACGAATTTGTTCATGTAGTGTCCACGAAACAGATCGCACGGTGAAGAGGCAGGCGGCTTTGATAGACCAATTCAAGGATGTGGTTACTGGACAGCCGGAAAGCTTGCAAAGGCAGCACCCACAGTGTGAGAACTCCAAAAGGGAAAGGTGTGAATATCCGGTCCATGTTCTAACGTAAGAAAGCTCAAAGGAGGCGCTGATCGGCACACACACGTGAATATTGGATAGTCCAAAAGCTTGCAAAGAAAACACCCAGAGGGCGTCGATCGGCAAGCGCAAGAGCAATTGCTCTTATTGGACAGTCCAAAAGAGGAGGGCGACTAGGTGTTGAGGGGGTACTCTGCTTGCGGAGTGCGAAGAGATCGACCAGAGTGATGAGAGGTCGGGAGCAAAGAACAAAGGGATGGGAGCCGCCAGCCGAGAGTCCTCCCATCCACACGAGAAGTGGGTAATTACGAGAGGGACGAGAGCTTGAAGGCGTGTACTATGAACAAGGTGAAAAGCCCATAGGCATTCGGACTTCGATCAAGCCTTCGGCAGACCTATAGGGAAGCACATAAAAACTGTATAATAATCAGTCTATTAAAGCCCTAGAAGTCGCTTACGCGAAAGTGCTTCGAACTGTCCAGGTTACAGAAAGTGGATAGACAATTCCCCCCACCACCAAACGAACATCCTCTTTAGCGCATCAGTTAGAGTTGTCGGCATATGGAGGCCTCCTTGTCCTTCAAGAGTCATCGGGAGAAATGAAGTGGGGGGAAGGGTAGGCTACTCTGATCCGCCCCCTCTCCTCTGTATCCCCTCAAGTGCCGAGCGCGCTAGCCTTTTGAGAGGGCATAGGGTAGACTACTGGTCAGATGGACGATAATCGATCAGTGATTGATCAAGTAACAAAAGAGGAACCCCAAGTTATCGAAATTTGGTTTCTATGAAATTTTGGAAAAGTTTACTGTGGCAGGATGAAATGGCAGGATATAAGGGAGGTTCGATAAAGCTTGTGATAGGTTCGAGACCAGAGAATCAATACCCCTCGGAGGAAAAGCATGAGAAAAAGCAAAGCAGCGATGAATTGGAACGATGACGGATCATCACACGAGAGACTCGAGGAAGAGGGGCACCTGGGGATCCACATTGATCGACATGAGGCTAGTGATGAGTGAGAGAGAGTGGAAACGAGGAAGCAATATGATGAAGGGACTCCTCTTTTCACACTTTTGATTTGTTTCATTTTTCGTCTTGATGGTAGCTGTTGTCGGCCAAGTCATATCTGACTTTTCATTGAAGATTCAGAGCTTCGAAAAATAGAAAATGGGAAGTGAAGAACTGATCATTTAGTCAATTCCCTCTTACACTAATAAGATGGCGCAAGAAGCCCCGCGGAGGGCCCGCAAAGAAATAAACGCAAAGTGACAAATAGCTGACCATTTGAGCGTGCGATAAGAAGAAGCTAAAGGTGCCGCAGGTGGCTATCAAAAATACCAGCTGACATTTGGGGAAAGATAGAGCCGTGCCTTTGGTGACGAAGTTGAGTGTGGCAAAAAGGGCCTCCCCTTCACAATGCATGGACAGAGATATGGGGGATGACACCCGCGGGCAATCATATTGGTGCCACAATAGTGGGACATCCTATGAATGGACAATAAATTGTGAATATGCCCCCTGGTTATATCTCAGCTCCTCAAATGTGCGCCACCAGCCGTCAGCGGCCGCCTTCGGCGGCCGCTTCCGACTGGTAAACAGGAACGGCCGCTCGCTGCGCTCGCGGCTTTTTCTAGCGCTCGCTGTTAGCAAAATCGGCCGCTCGCTGCGCTCGCGGCTTTTTCTAGTGCTCACGGTTAGCAGGATCGGCCGCTCGCTGTGCTCGCGGCTTTTTCTAGCGCTAGCATGCAGCAGGATCGGCCGCT
>JACMIG010003353.1:0-12473 GCA_014805385.1 Levipalatum texanum | reverse complement strand
GATAGTAAGGCACCCTCTCATAAGCACGCATGCCAATTTATAGCGAAATCGGATCAAACGTCGCTATGTGGCAACGATTAAGGACGACATTCTTCGTTAATTGCTACAGTTCGTCTGTAGGTTGAGGAAAAATGCGGAAAGCATGATCAGACAGCTTCGGGACCTCGACCTACCCACACTAAATCGACTGCGGGGAGTCGATTCCGCATATTCCCGATAGATTTCATTTTTACCTAGTTTCTGGAACCGGATTTTACGGAATCGGTCCTGGAGCCGCGGGACCATGACCAAGAGGTGACATAACCCACGATTGTCGGCCAGAGGGAGACAATTCCCCATAGTCTGAAAATCCGTGAATTCCACCTTTTGGTCAAGGTCCCGCGGCTCTAGAACCGATTCCGTAAAATCCGGTTCCAGAAACTAGGTAAAAATGAAAGCTACGGATTTCGCGAATATGCGGAGTCGACTTAGTGAGGGTAGGTCATGGTCCCGAGGCTCTAGGAGCGATTCCGTAAATTCTCATTCCGGAAAGTAGACAAAAATGAAATTTACGGAATCCGGGAATATGCGGAATCGATTCGCCGTGGTCGACTTAGCGGGGGTAGGTCAAGGTCTGCAGACTGTCTTACGATGCTTTCCACATTTTTCCTCAACATATAGACGAACCGTAGCAAATAACGATGAATGTCGCCCTTAATCGTTGCCACATAGAGACGTTTGATCCGATTTCGCTATAAATTGGCATGCGTGCTTATGGGAGGGTGCCTTACTATCATGCACATTAAGAACACTGGATCTTCAATATGCCCGAAGTTAGTACTGACTCTTCTTTGAACCATGTGAAATAGTCGATATTGCGAATGTCGTAACATCAACGGATGAAATATAACAGATTTGAATAATCAGCACGCGAGTATCAAAAAGAGACCTTATTTTCAGAAGCCGGCCTTTTCTAGACCGAAATATACAAACATCAATATTTGGCATGGTCGAACTTTGATCACATGCATATCACACCACGATTTTTTCTGGGGAGTGCCAAAACGCTGGGTGATAGCGCTTGCCTTCCTGAGCAAAAAGCACTATTTGGCCAAAAATCTGCTTCACGTCGCCGAGTGTGGGGAACTTTTTTGGAAACTCGAAAAAATGTAGTTTACATAAATGGTCGCCAAAGCTGGATACCTTGATACCATAAACGATGGCTATGACCCAAAAAAGCTCCTTTCAATTACCTATCGAACGCGCCCAAGAACGCCCCAAATAGATGAATCTGATGTATTTTATGAAGAAACGAAAAAGTGTCCGAAGACTTTTGCACACTACTGTAGTAACATTTCACTAAGCACAGCAGCGTCCCATGAGATCTGTCGCTACTGCATTTAACCAATCAAAAGAATTTTAAAAATTTCCTTACTGACCCCCTGCTCGACGGCGTGAATATCCAGATCGCGTGCTCTTTTGCAGGTAAGACCACAGCCTGAATATTTTTTTAAAACATCAAGATATGCGGGAGATCATTATTGATTGATTGATCGTGTTTCACAATAAATGATCTACGCTACCAGCGCAATAGAAGATATTCCGATCGATGTCTGCGTGTTTACTCCTCAAGTGCGTACAGAGCGTGTAGAAGTTCTTGAATCGGTTCTGCAATTTCCTTCTTTTTCTACTCATCTCGGCCTCTTTCTAAAATGTTAACTAATCTCATTTACATTAGTATTTTAAATAGTTTCGAGCAATTCTAATCTCTTCTCTTCAAATAGCGAAAAAAAAATTATCAAAGTCGTTACCTGGCACACCGGACACGCGCTCTCCTTCGATGTCGGTCCAGCGATGGGGTAGTGGTGCATCTAAAATATGAAGTTTAGGAAACGTCGTCGAATCACGAAACGAACACTACCCTGTTATCTAATTATCGGCGATCGAAACTCATCTAAAGTTCGCACCTGGGCGCGAAACTCTATTCATTATCTCTAACCTGCCAGACGACGAGATAACCCTCGTTTTCAATGGAGAGAGAACAGTCGCGTATGGAAAGAAATATTAGACGCTCTTGGATCGCCGATAAAATTTAAAAAAATGTATTTGTTCAGCGTTGTACGAGGATTAGACACATTTTAAAGGTTATAAATGAATATGTAAATAATTAATACCTTCGCTCCGAGGAAGCCATCTAGTACTGTTGTGGCCGTCTTGGATTGCACGGGCATGCGCTGGTTGACGGGGGCAGTGAGGGTGTGAGGGGCCTTGAGTGAAGGAAGAGGGCGGGTGGAAGGAGCAGGCCGGGTTCGAGAAGGTCCCTTCTTCGGAGGAGGAGAGAGAGAGGTGGAAGGAGACGCTTCGGAGGCTTCCATTTGATCCATCTGAATTAAATGGTTATTCGATTAGATAATATAGAATAGTTAGGGCGAAATCAACTAATTTCGAATACTGTAGTACCTTTTCGCAAAACATAGTATTGCACTAATTGTAAGCATAGTAAAAAATATTATAACAAAATGCAATGCTATTTAGGGGATATTCGCAAAATGCAGTAGCGAACCGTGATCTTGCTTTCCCGTAGCGCTGCTGCCGCCTTGACTTTCTGAGCGATGCTGGTGACCTTGAGGAGCGTCATGTCGATCGGCTTCGCGGGCTGTATTCAATTGCTCGTGACAAGCAATCTTCGTAGTAATTTTTTTTTCGAGCTCATCATAATTTTCATGGAAATTTCGAGCTCATGAAGTTTAGGATACCCGTAGTAATTCCAAGTCGTTCTTGGCAATTCTCATTGTAATTTCGAGCTCGAGATAATCTTCGTAGTATTTTGGGCACTCGTGATATATTTCGTTGCAATTTGAAGTTCATAACATTTTCTTAGTTATTCCAAGTCGTTCGTAATAATTTCAAAGCGCTAATGATAATCTTCGCACTAATTTTCAGGATCTTGTGATAACTTTCATATGTAGTAATATTTGTAATAATAACTCACAATATCCGCCTGAACGCGCTCGAGGAGACTCGTTCCCTGCCATTTAGCGGCTTCTCGCTCGTCCTTCTTCTTCACCTTTTGATCCTTCATCACTCCGTGCGCCTTGCGTAGGTGTTGGAACAACTCGATGCCGGGCTGGAATAGAAGGAAATATTTAATGGAGTTCAACTCCTAGGCGGTTACTTAGTTTGAAAATCCTGGCATTTTATGCCGCCTCGACTCAGCCCAGAATTTCGTTCCCTCCTATGCATATTTAATGTTCCTTGGATTTCGGTCAATCAGGGCCCAGACGCCGAAACCATCACAGCGGAATTTCGGTCCCTGTTTTGAACTTACAAACATGCAATGTGTTGAGATTTCTAATACTAAATAATATAAAGTTTTATCTCGGTCGGAAGACCGGAGTCCATAATTCCGAGGGGAACACTTACAGCAACGACAATGCCGCACTGCGGACACCGCATCATCCCTTGCTGTCGCGCTCTCACAGCATCAAGGCGCTGCAAAATAGTCTTGTCGAAAGTTTTCAGTCCATGAATTAGAGCGAAAGAATATCAAGACAACAGTAGTGGGCAGTAAGTTTATCTATGTACTGTGGATCAGACACTGGTGGCATCGGTAAACACCTGCTGTAGTTGATCTGGATTGTTCGGAGAGAGCGCTTTGCCGAGCTGAAATGAGAATAATTATTATTCACCTGAATAAATGTCCTTTCTTCTCACCCTATTGATGCGGTCGTTCATTTCCTTTATGACGTGCACGAGCAACTCCGCGAAGTGAGCCTGAAATTTCAGCTTGCTGCTGGTTATCTCGTCCTTCAAATATTCTAGCAAAATGAGCAAAAGAATTTCTGCTGCAGGTAGCGGGAAGGAAGGATATTACTAATCTAATTTTAAAAAGGGGATAGGAGCAAAGTTCCGTGTCCGTAAAACGGCTGGGTCAATTGTCGAAAAAGTGCCCTATTTTGCAGACTCAGGCCAAAGTGCACTTGCACTTTCGCCTGAGTAAATAGTACTTTTTAAAAAAAATACCCTCGCAAGCAGCTCGTCATCATCCATCGTGTTCTCCTGCAGATGAGCGCTCTTCTCCGCCACCGTCGTGAAATGAACGCCCTCGAAAAGAGCCGATAAATATTTACATAAATCATCATCGAAACTCATTCCGTTTTAGCGCCTCTAAAAACACTAGTGTTGGCAGAATTCATCAGAAGTCCAGAGATGATCATCTCGGATGATCATCCGAGATGATTCATCCCAGACAGATGAAGCGACTCCAGAAAACACCCATCGGTTTTTCTCGCACTACAATTCATTGCAACAGCCGCTCTAGTCAGGATAATGAGCTCGGAATTATGAATTCTCTACAGCTGGAATTTCTCTACAACTGCGATCAGATGTCCTCACCCTATTCGGGTCGTTCACGAAGAACGCCTTCAGGAGCGAAGTCATGGCCTGGAGCAGATCGGCGTCCTGATCGCATGGGAGACGCGACGTGTAATCGCTGATCTAAACGTCTTTTTACTATTTTCTCGATTTAAAGGAGCCATACCACGAAAAAAAATTTTATTTTTATTTTGTAGCCTGTAAAAAATGCTGCAGAATGATACCAAACATATATCTGTGCGATTTTTTCTCGAATTGTTATGATTCTATAAAGGTGTGGGTTACGGTAGAAATAGTGGGTAGTTTGTAGTCTGGGGGTTTCTGTGGGGGCGCGAAGAGTAAGAACTGGGAGAGCTACAAAACTGATCCACTTGATCGGTTCAGATCTCTCATCGCTCGATAGCTCAAATGGTAACGAGCGGTCCTAGGGATCCAGATGAGGTCCAGTAGACGAGTTCGGATCCTCTGTTTTAACCATGTTTTGCATTTCGGTTTTGAAGCGACAAAATATTTCGAAGACTACAATGTTTCGTAACCTGGAGGATTCCGGCCCTGAGAGCTTGTCGCCACGAAATATTTTCGTGAAATACTGGCCATTGGTAAGGTATTTCAAGTGCAATGCAGAAATTCCATTCAGATAGGAACATAAACTGTTTATTGTATGTTTCCAACAGAAAACAGAAAACAATAATAAATTTGACAGCAAAGCGAGGCAACAAAAGCTCTATTGCTCGATGTAAAAATGGCGAATAATTCTATCTCAAGTTGGAACACGAACTAAACTAACATTTCTATAGTATTTTTGAATAAGTTGAAAAATATTCATCAATCTAAATAACAACTAACATCCTCTTGTTGAAGACCCCGTCGAGCTTCAGGATCGCGGTGTGCTCGGGCTGGTTGCGCATACCGCGCTTGAATCCAGTGAAGACGGCCTTGACGTACAGGCTGAAATGATAGAAATACATTTATGAAACGTTCCCCAGAATATGAATTTATTGACAGTGAAAACACTAAATTCTTGAGCGGGAATAGCGACATGGAAGCGAAATTCTTCATGTTTTACTTCATTTAGAATTTCTTCGGGAATTCAGGAATTGCTTCTTCAGGAATAATTTAAAAATAAGCACCAACCTCCCGCCCTTACGCTCTTGTAGTCCTCCTCGTCCTCCTCCTTGAGGTAGTTCATGTACTCTCCGACGTGCTTTCCGAAGATGCGATCACGGTGGGCCTCGGCGTTGTAGTTCTTCGACTCTCCGTCGTATCCGAAGAAGCGGTTCTCGCTGAAATGGGGACAATAATTTTCGAACAAACTATTATAGCGTTATCAACATTCTCACAGAAACTTTATAATATTCGAAAAACTAAATAACAAAACCATGCTAACCTGTGGGGGCACGACTCCCTTCATCACGGCGAAGATCTTGGCTCCGGTGGTGGTACGGGAGAGACCGATGTCAAGAACAGCCTTGAAGGGGGAAGCATCTCCCTCCTTCTCGACGTTGTAGAACTTTCCGGTGGTCTCCTCGAGTCCCTTGTACGTCTGGTCGAGCTTGATGTTCTTCGGGTGATGTTCTTCGGCGGCGGCGTAGTTGGCAAGACCAGCCTGCAACGGACAATTCCGGATTTACAAATATCAGCAAAAGAACATCCTCACACAATTTACATTTTTTTCAAAACCGTCCTCTGATAGCATAAACAATGAATACATGACCATGTTCAAATTAGTTACATTCCGATGTTTGAAATGATTCTAGTCAAAAATTTAAAGTCTGTAGAAGAACTAACCTTGATGCCGAAGCCGGGAAGCTCGTGAGAGTAAGCGGCAGCGACAACGACGTCACCCTCGATCTTGGAGTACGCAATCTGCAACAATAGTTTTTCGTGCACGGCCAACACTCCGCAATTTTATATTTGGCAAATCCCATCATGCGCATAGCTGCAATACTATTGCGGTATAATATAAATAATATAATTAACTTCCATTGTTATTATTAAAATAATCGAAATACCTGGGCGGTGATGTCCTTGTTGGAGAAGCGGACGATGAGACGGTACTTGGGGGTGCTGTACTTGTTCTTGTCCTGGACAGTCAGCCTCTTGCGGGCGAAGTAGTCGGTCTTTCCCTCGAGGAACTGAAAAATAACTGCGGATAACGCGAACAAACACAAACGCGATAAATGATCGGTTTATTCCCAGCGAACCTTCCCAGCCGCACTTTGCCGGTAACGCAAGTGCAGCTCGGAAGTCGATCGACCCGGAGGTTCGAATATACGATTGTTACGCGTTCGAACAATAAAATCGCATAGAAATGTGGTAAAAATCTGAAAATACTCCAATGCGAAAAATGGAACTGACAAATTTGAATCGATTCGATCGCAGACTGATGAGCAATTACCGTATTTCCCTTTACGTCGTAAATTTTCCATAGAGGACCCAATTTTCTACAAACATTTTTAGTTTTATTTTTTTTAAAAATACTTAGAGTGCTCAAAAAATTGTGAAACTTTTTTCCTAAGCTTCTTGCACCTCAATGTATCGAATAAATCAGTAAACAATATTCGTGGGATGGCTCCTTTAAATATATTTACCAACATCTGACCAGAATTACTTCACGAAGCAATGTTACGTTTTCAATAAGTGTATCCCCAGATAAAAACGTCACATTATTTCTTCGAAATGACCAGAAAAGTGCATACTTGGTATCTTTCCAAGCATCTATTTACTAGATGTTTCATGTGCTCTCGAAATGAAAGTTGGCAGAAGTGGAATGGTCGGGGAAGCTGATCTTCTTCACGACGTCGAGATTGATGTAAGTTTTTTATCCTTCATTTGGTGTTTCTGACGGGCGTCTGATTATTACTCACATGTTCGATATCCCGCGGAATGTACCGGTCGCAGACCTGTTACGAGACCGGTAGGTACCGATATGCACGGAATCTACCGCACTGGAAGTGTGCGTACCGACACGAACCAATGACCATAGTGGCCCATGTCTATATGAACCGGCAAGTACCACGGAATGTACCACCACGTTCTGTAAAGTAAAAGTCAGGCCAAGTACCGGTGCATGACCGGTACGTACCGGCACGTACCGATACCAACTGGTACGCACCGGCTCTGCCTCGCCGTACCGCCTTGCGAAAGCACGTACCAGCTGGTACCACGGAACATGTTGTAACATGGCCGGTACGCGCTGGTACATTCGACGGGATAAATACTAGAATTGATGTGCTGAATGTTCTTGCAGAAAATTGCAAAGAGCATCCAAATATCGCAGCTGAATGAAATTATCGCCAAGATGACACAGAATTACGAGGAGAAAATCATCGAACTTCAGAGGTAACTTCATCCCATTCCCTTCAACCAGTTTGTACCCTACAGAACCAATGCGCGCAACGAAGCGCGCCATCTTGTAGAACACAAGAACACTATCGCCGAAACCTTCGAAAGTTTCGCTGACATTGCACAAGCCGTCGAAGTCGATAAAGGTACTATACTTGTTAAAACAAAGGAAATATCGAATTTCCCTAGAATCCGCCAAGTTGTCCGGACTCATTGGCGCGATTTATTTTCAGTGCTCCGCTTCATCTACCGGAGATTTGTACGAGAAGCAGAAGGTAGTCTGACGAGGTTCTGGATCAGTCTTTTCCAGAAGGAGATTTCTAAAAGCGCTCGATCCCTTGTGACCAAAGCAGCGGCCCTCTCGAAGTCGTGCATCCAGTCTACCAATCAACTCGAACTCTGTGTTGCCCTATCGACTTTGAAGCAAGAGGACATCAAGGTGTTCATTTTTGGTTACCCTAGAGAAAATTCTGATTCAGAACGCCCTACGCCTTCTCCACGGCCGAATCGGCGCATTCCTCGAAGTCGCCTCAACCATCTGCAAGAATTCGGTAAAACTTGACATTGTCGTTCATGAAAGATTCTTTTTTTTCAGAACCACTACCCTCCTTCGAGTGCTGAGTTACGCTCCCTGAGCGAGGCAGTGGAGGCCGTTCGCACGTGCATGGAATCTGTCCCTCTGGTGCAAGGGAGGACTGCCCACGACGCCATCGCCGACGGCATCAACCGGATGCAGAACATCGTCGAGACGCGGCTAATCCCTATGGTATGAAAGAATACTACCTAGTCGACTCTATGATCTGGAAAAAGATTGGTCAGATTGGACACACCTCTGAAGTTTCCCGTGCAAACGAATTATCGAACCTGTTTCTAGTCTGGCTGCATTCAGGTTGATTCCAAAGGATGAGACGAGTTTAAGAAACATTACGGGAGAGAAGGGAAGTACCGTAGAATTGGCCCAAACTGAATGTCCCTTGTTTTATACATCAAAAATGCCATTTGGATAGGGAATTTCCAGAGCCGTCCAAGGGAGGTGAACGGAGGCTCCGGGATCGATAGAGCTGCCCTTCTGGCGCGACAGGAGATCGATGCACACCTTCAAAGGAGGATGGCGATTCTGAGGCAAGCTGCTTCCGGATCCTTAATTCATCCTCTCTATTTTTTGGGAACCATCCGAAATCTACTGTCCGGTATTATAGTAATGCGGAGGCGACACGCGAACTACTCCGTGGTGAGCAACGTCATGAATTTTTGTCATATTTTGTTCTAGAAGAACTACTGCTCTTGCTCACATTCATTACGCTGCTTACCGCTGAGTAGTTCGCGTCACTACAATACAATACTTTTCTTGGTATGATCACATTTCTTGATCTCTCCCCTCAGGGATCTCTTCAATCCTCTCCGGGAATCATGGGAACAATTTGTCGAATCCCAGAAAAGCCTGAATGAATCGAATTCGGCTGAGGATTTTACAGTTAATCTAGCGATATTCAATGTTTGTGATGTTTTTTTGGAATCGAAGAACGTCCAATATTTGAGATGGATGCAGGAATCTGCATAAATTCTGCACAGGAACTCATTTCTTTGCTCGAGCTCGAAAAGGAGGATTTTGAAGATCGCAAATACATGAGCGAAGAACTCGGAGACATTCGGGTATTTTCGTTCATTGCTTGGAGAATGCATTATTGGAAAAAAGATCAATTCAGAACATTCTGGACGACCTTTTCGGAGCAACAACTCGTCTATTGGCATGTTTGGATAGTGATAAACTCAAGGTTTTCAGGCTAGATAACGAGATGCAATCAAAAATTTCAGGATCGAACATACGGCACGTTTGTTTCGCTCTATGATGCAAGCAGATGTTTTGATGAGCTCAAGGATACGTTTGCCATGTTGAATGGAGTAGTTGTTCCTACTCATCAGTGAATTGATGAATAAACATAAATTTATTTATTTCGAACAAATGGAATAATGTGGAATACAGAACAGTCAGGAAAGCACCCCGTAGCAGCGTTCATCCGAAATTGCTACAATATTAGTCGGGGAAATCGACAATCGGCTCTTCGTCCTGAGAAGTGCTCGCTGAAATATATTGCTCTCCGTCACAGACGTTGTCTTCCTCTCACATCCTTTTCCCTGGTACTTGTTCTTGAGTGCATAGACAGCGGGAATGGCATCAACTGCCTTCTCCAGCACTCGGTAGCCATCCTCCGCTCCCTTCAAGACGCCCTTGCCCAGCGGCGTCGCGAACTCGTTCGTCTGCAGTTCAGATTAATTTTTTTGGAAATCAGTGGGAAAAAGAGTGAAGTGTCCCCTTACCAGATGGTTCTGGACAAGCTTCAGTGTGGCGAGGAGAGCGCTGCCTGCGACTTCGATAGCATTTGCGGCTTCCTACAAATGACATAGCAAAGCCAGACATCGCATTGTCTGCGGTAGGGTTGGCCAAACGATACCGATAGCCGATAAATCGGTTAGTTAAACCACGTATTCAAATCTTTCCGATTTATCGGAATGATCGGAATGAGACGAAGAGAGAGAGAGAGAGAGAGACTGAGACAAAGGAGAGACGCAGAGAAAAAGACAGACAGTCGATTCCGATACTATCGGAATCATTCCGATATATCGGAATGACTACCGATTGTATCGGTCGACGGAGAATCACTGTCTCGTTTTAACGAAACTATCGAAACTCGTTTAGCCAACCCTAGTCTGCGGGATGAACGATCCGGACAAAAGCGTTCTAATTCCCACGCCCGGGCAACATCAATGACGGACTGCTTGCATTCCTGTACTGCCCCTCCAACCCCATTCATGACAGATTGAATCAGACGGGTCGTGAAACTGGGTTCGAAGAGGTAGAGTCCGTCATTGGTATTGTCCGGGCGTGGGAATTAGAACGCTCCGGGTTCTCTACAATATCTGCACTGATGCCCACCGCAATATCAACGAGAAAGTGAGCCTCGGGGTGTTCCTTCCTCGCGTTTCTCATCCAATGTTCTTCATCCCTCATCGCGTCGCCTTGATGTTGGAGTGCTTCCACGAGAATCGTCAGCTTTCCGAGTGTCTCTGCCCTTCGCGACGCGGCCAACTCCCTGTCCTGCGTCAGACTTTCCACCTGCCACCGAGTGTCCAGCCAGGCACTGCGCACGGGGTCGTGAAGGCTCCTGGAAGGAGCACTGTGTTTTTCAAACCATTCCGCTTTCTTTTAGGACAGCATCGCAAGACAAAGGGATACAAACGCCTAATGGTAAAGAAGATGAGTCATATCAGGAGATGAATGAAAACTAACCTCAGGTCTCCGAGCCGCGTAGCCCACTTCCTTTCCACCTGTGCGTTCCAGACGCGGTGCGCCAGCATTTCGAAGGCCGCTTGCATCTGGAATCGAGGGCTGAAGTACAAGGGGAGGGGACTGCTGCTCACGCTCTCGTTGTGTCGTGTCTTCCACGCAGAAATGAAGTCGTCGAGTCTTCGTCGGTTGTCCGCGAGTCTCTTCTGGTACGATGCCCACTCCTTCTCAGAGGCTGCACGAAGCGCTGCCATCTTGATCGCATCTGAATGCATTTGTACCAAAGGAGTAGTAGCAGCTTTTTGGCACCATGCCAAATATGGGGCAATTGTGACAAATGCACTTTTGGTCTGTGTCTGATGTGGATTTCCATAATGACAGTAGTCAGAGAAGTTTCTCCTGCTTCTTCTTTAAAACTCACCCTTTGGAATTCCCTATATACTATGGCAACTCACGTTTTTCCTCTTGCTCCCTTCTCCGCCGCTCCTGCTCCTCCTTTTCCATTGCGAACACTCGATCCCTTTCTGCCACGTCCGCGGTCCACCTGCACATTTCAGTTGTAAATACGAATGCTTATAAAAATGCACTTTTCATTTTGCGTATCCCTCTCAAGCTGGTAAGCGACGCGTTGGGCCTCTCCCCTCTTTCGCTCCTCCTCGATCGCCTGGCTCCTCTGCCGCTCACGATCCTCTCGTTCTCTCCTGCTTCTTGCGTCTGAAGTGGATTTATAAATTTATAGTGCATTTAAGTGCATTCAAAGTGCATTTAAAGTGCACTTAATGATGGAATATCCCAACCTTCCAGTCCTTGCTGCCTTTTCCTCTCTAGGCTCAGCTCATCTTGGCCTCGGAAGAACTGGAAGTGTCTGATAAAAATTAATAAACCTGAATTTCTAACCGCATCATTATTTGCTTGCTCAGCCTGGAGTTCCGCAGCGTATCGCTGATCTCGTTCGATTCTCTCTCGTTCAGCTTGCTGTGTGCGCCTGGAGGAGGAGTTTTTTCAGCGTAGCCGAGTCAAGTTCACCTGGCCATGTCCGCTGCGAACTCATCTTGCATCCGCTTCATCTCTGCTTCGTGAGCAATTCGATCGGCTTCCCGCTGCCGTTGAATTCGCGCCAATTCTTCGTCTTCATCCTCTCCTTGCGCCTAAAGACTCGAGCTGATCGATAAGAATTCGATATCTCTACACTTACGTTTCGGCCCCGACCAAGCAATTTTCCAAAGAATTTGCTCATCCTGCAATCTCTGATGGATTTAGCGATGCTTACGGGGCAGATATGAGAGCGGAACAAACCGCGTAAAAATAATAACATTCTGCTTGTGAATGGCACATACTTTATGCAATATAACTATGAGGATATGTGAACTGTAGGAAATATAAGGGGGGGGGGGTTGCCAAAAAAAAATAAAAAATGAAGAGAGGTTTTGAAATACGAGACACGCATAATTTAGGCAGATCTCGTATTGCACAATCTAACGTAATTTTT
>JACMIG010003351.1:0-12474 GCA_014805385.1 Levipalatum texanum | reverse complement strand
AATGTTTTTTTGGCAATTTGCCAAAAAAGTTCTTCCCAGTCCTTTAAAGAAGGACTGGCAGCAACTTAGTGGTTGGGTGTAGACTGGCGTAGACAAGGTTAGCGAAAAGTAAATTTATGAAATCTCAAAGGAAGCTCTTGTAAACCGCACGAACTGCGCGACGAGCGTGACATACAGTACGCACTCAGTTTGCGACATCTCAACCTTGTCTACCTCAGTCTACCCGTAGATCAAAGTTGCTGCCGGTCCTTCTTTAACGAAACAGTTCGATGGTTGAGCATGGCAAAGGTTCGCAGCACCGATCGCTAATTCGCAGTTAAAGGCTAAGTCGCGATAATGAAATGACTATTTCGCGCGAATTCAAAACATTTCGCATTCACAGCCCTAGAATATCTCCGATTTCTCTATTTGTTGCCCAATCATCTGCGAGTTACCGTGTGCATATGTATATTGTGCTAATGTTGTTTATTGTCGACGGAATTAACCATACGGAATGAACGCTGGTCGCTCTCCTCATTAAAGAAGGTCTGGCAGCCACTTCTTGGCAAAATGCCAATCTTAATGGAGTGCATTTGTCCAGACATCGACGCATCGAAATGTCGCATTTCCATACGTCGACTGCTGGAGAAATGCACTCCATCACAGCCTGTCAGACGGGAAATTTTGCAGAAAATTATGAATATTCCGCGACTTTCCGTCGCTTTGTCTGAAACAGGTCTGAGTCTGAACGGCCGAAATCGCCGTTTTTTGACCTTTCGGCTTCGTTATCTGGCGATATGGGTCAAAAATTGAAAAAAAAAGCTCTCTGTTACATTGTGGAGAAGACTTTGGCGCATCTTTCTATGTAGGTCATTCTGCACTGTTTTGAATCCCCTAGGACTAGTTCGATTTGGCAAGTAGGAAGTGAATGACTGCAAGTGAATTATCCTTCTGTACGGTGCCCAAGAGTGAATTTTGTCGAAACTGAACTATACCACGAAGCTCTCGATCTGACGAAGAAAATGTCATATTCAATTCCACATTTCATTCACTCTGTGCGACCGTACTGCTGAATTTAGTCAGACACAGATATTTACGCGCGACTTTTCGCGAGGCTGTGCTCGCGATCAGTGAAACTTTTTGGAAAAAGCTCTCTGTTACTTTGTAGAGGATTTTCTGGTGATTCTAGTGATGTAGGCCGATCGCCACTTTTTTGAACCTGCTAGAACTAGTTCGATTTGGCAGGCAAAAAATCACCCAAAAAGACGATTTATCAATCCTTACTGCTCCAATAAGAGTTTCTTGTATGTAAACGCGAAGTAGATTGTAGCACTCGACTTGCAACATAGCCTTATTGCAATATTTAGCCAGACACTCATCGTTGTGCGCGACAATCCGCGCACAATTGTGTTTCAGCGAGGTTTTGGGGTCGAATGCTCGATCATACGATCGAATGCTTCCACTAGATGACCAAAAACCTCAAAAACCTTCACTAGGAACTCAAAATACATGGTGCGCAGCTTATGCTTCGCCTGCGATCCAAATTGCACTACAATGCTTTCTAACACTTCGATGACGATTCCAAGGTGATTCGAACAATACCTGCATGCCTGGATCAATTTAGATCGCACGGGGGGGTCAGCCCCAGCGAAACGGCGGCGCCGCCAAAGTAATCGATGAGTCTCGCCCAGACAATCGATAATCGCCTCCAGCCAAAGTGTTCTACCACGACAGCCCAGCCATATTAAGGGCCTAAATGAAAATTCTATCCGATAACTTTTGGGTAGTTTTTTACGCTCTAAAACTTTCTAGTACAACGCTAAGCGATCTGAAGCGACCCGAAGGAGCTGAAAACTTTGGCGCGAAAATATCAATATTGCAGACTTCGTTCCGAGCCCTGAAGCGACGAAAGCGAGGCCTAAATGAAAATTCTATCCGATAACTTTTGGGTAGTTTTTTACGCTCTACAACTTTCTAGTACAACGCAAAACGATCTGAAGCGACCTGAAGGAGCTGAAAACTTTGGCGCGAAAAAATCAATATTGCAGACTTCATTCCGAGCCCTGAAGCGACGAAAGCGAGGCCTAAATAAAAATTCTATCCGATAACTTTTGGGTAGTTTTTACGCTGGTCAAGATGGCATATTGCGTTTTTTATTCTGACCTCATCCTCCAGTGGAGTAGTGTTTCCCGCGGAATCTTCTGGGTTATTTTCGTGGTGAAGATATTGTCCCGGAATTGTTTACAGAGATTTTGGCCAAAAATAAAAAATAATCTTGAGTTGATATTCGCGCTGTTTCTGTGTTTTTTCATTACAATTAATATTTTTATTTGCGTAGTTGTAATCGTATTCTTGTTCAGTTATATTCATTAATCACATAAATATTCTCTAGGATTCGATTCTGGAGCTGTTATTGAAGTTAGAAGAACATAGATGTGAATAAATAGAGTTCATTTTCAATGTGCTATCACAACTCTGGGAGGATTCTCACTCTCACGGAGCTAATGAGTGCCAGAGGGAGCATCGATTCGCAACCGCCACGGGGGGCACAACGAGGCGGGTGGTCGACACACGTCGTCACTACTACTCGACCATTCGGTCATTCCTTTTCTCTTCGAATATTAGAGATGGTGACGGGGAAGGGTCCTCTGTTTGTGAAGCTTGTTTTTGTACTTCGTTTGATCGATACCCCCGATTCGTCGGGAGAAGCCGCATGCGCAGAAGGCAATGAATTTTGCCTCCGACCTCCTACATGGGGTGATGATGCACTGACAATCATCTGCCTTGGTCGGTAGGGGCCGGGCCGGTATCGTTATTCACTCGTTGTGCATTTACTTGCCCGCTGCAGAGGCCTCCCGTCACGCGCGCGACCTCCCGTCACTCCTCTACGCGCGCGCGTGGAAGGTGGAGTAGTGACGGGGCGTTAGGGTGTGGTAATCGCCGAGGTGTCGCAACTTCCTGCCATTCTGGGGCCTTGCCATTATGGACTTGTCCTGAGTCTGCTGGTGAGGTCGGAAGTTGAGTGCCGAGGCACCCTAGGTAGGCCCTAGTGGTACAAGAGAATGCGTGAACCCAGGGAAGGCGTGCACACATAGGTAGGACTCGGGGATGCACTCCTACAGTGCATCTCTAACTTTGTGCCGCTTTCCTCGCATTCGGCTTGGCCACTTATAGGATCCCGATATTTAAGAATCAGTCAAATCACATGGGCGGGGATGAAAACTACTATTCCAATTCAATCGCTTATGAGAAAGCGATTATATAGATATATAGTGCCGCAGCGTTTCATAACAGACTACATGCATCGTTTTTCACTCAAAATTTGATATTTTTCTTCCTAATGGGAAATGCGTGAACATGGAAACCCCCCAACTATTATCAAAATTATTGAGTACATAATGGATAAAAATATAGAAATGTGCTTGAAGTGAAGTAATGTACTGATCATTTGTTCAATTATTTATTCACAGAACGCTAACCGCAGTAAGTACTTGAACACCCCTTTGGCTCTCGACAATACTCATTATTTTCTTAATTTGATAAAAAACTGAATGTAAAAGGTCAATGTCGTATGCGAAAAACGGCAAAGTATTTATTTACTCAAGTGTACAGTATTCTCAGGTCGCATTCATGGTGAGGAAATCTCGAAGATCACTCGCTTCGATAAAGCACGGTGGACCGACCCGATGGACTGGCAGTGCAAAAAAAGAAAATGAGGACCTCCACGCTCCTGACAATGAGGTGAATAGGGAGGTACTCTTCCCGTTCCGCTAATTCATGTTCATTCAGATCATTGCTGCCGACGACATGGAAGAGGACTTAGATGATGACGTTTTTGTCGACGATGTCGGTGCCTGATTTTCCTATCAGTATCAATGACTATCTGTGTTCAGGATTCCACCATCGACATCGACAATCACGACAGTCACCCTGCCCAGTCGCAACTACGGAATGAGACCTTGTTCCAAATCATATCGGCTAGAGAGGAGGCTGTGAAAGAGCGAGAGAAAGCAGTGGCAGCACGAGAGGCAGAAGTGGAAGAGAGGATGGAGAGACTAGACGAGTTGGAGAGGGAACTGGGGAAGTGGAAGGAAGAGATTGTTAGCAAGGAAATATTGTCCATGAGGGAGAGAGAAGCAGTAGCACAAGCTGAAAAAATGAAGAATCAAGTGGCTGCGTTGCGAGCGACGAGGTGAGCCGTTCTTGCATCGTTTCGAAATGGTGATTCTTCAGCAAAGAAAAGTCCCATACGCTGCATAATGTTAAAAGGCGAGAGGAACGGCTCCTCCAGGTAATATCATTGAATAAATTCATGTCTCGGTATGTTTAGAATGACAAGGAACGCTCCGTCAAAGCATCCAAATTGTCACCAGAGCACGATGTGGCGCTGTGCGAGCTGCTGGGAATGGGCAAGAAGAGGAGAGAACGGTTATTATTCATACGATTATTCAACTGTTATATAATTTTATTCTGCAGGGTCAAGCAGTTCCTGCGGAAGCTCGACAATGACGTCTTCTCTTCGACCAAGCAGTACCTGCAAGCCAGGGCATCTCTCGACAGCTCCTCTGCCTTCGATTTCAAGTTTTTTTTAGTTATTTAGTGGAAAGATAGTGTATATTTTCAGATGTATCGACATCCCGCTTTCAAAGGGTAGCGACGTCATGAAGAAGGTCAATATACTGTACCACTCGGACATCATGGGTGCCATAACACTGCGAGTTCAGGTACTCTCTCATTTCCAATAAAATTATGAATAATTCTTTTGAGGATAAAGCGAAGGCAGGCTCTCTCGTGACAGTGAAACATGGAGAGGCGCACATAGTTCGAATAGGCTGGACGGTATCTTTTCTGTTTTCATCAGAATTTAATTATGTACTTTGCAGGGAGATAAAGGAGGAACCACGACGAAGATTGCCGTGGCCGTGCTCGATGACAAGCGAGGAGCGTCCGTCAACGAGCTCATTCTCGCGGCCTTCTACGATCACGGCGACAGCCACGACACCCTCGCTTCTTGTCTCCCCGAATTGTGGTCTTCTCTGTCCCAAGTGCACGGCCACTCTGTCGATGTTTCCACTCCCGCTGGATCCTTCATTGTCCAACTCCACCTTATCCTATGTGCTGATCTGAAGTTTTCGTATTCAATCATTGGTCACTCGGGTGCCAACGCAAAATACTATTGCCCTATTTGCACCACTGCGAAGATTCCTTCTGTTTCACAATGGACCCCTTGCACTGCCAATCACTCTCTGTATCGTTCTCCCGCTGTTCTAGATCCCTCAGTAAGCATCTCCAATACTCCCATTCTCCCCATCGATGGTTCTTGCATTGTTGTTCCCGGTCTCCATGTAATTCTTGGGCTCATCACCAAGGCTCATAATGCTCTCAAATCGCATATTATTGCCGAAATCTCCAATTCCGCAGTGCAGTTGTTCGAGGATGAGCTGCAGGAGACTCTCTTGGAATTGGTTTGTACATTATTTTGTGAATTGGAATTCCACTTGTCAGGAATCAAATATTGCCAAGCAGAAGACAATCGAGGAAGGAGCCACAAATTGCAATCTCATGAGGGCTCAAGCTTCAAGGCTTAGCAAGAGAAAGGTATCGTATTCCAGTTCTCTTTTTATATAATGCTCGATTAAACAGAAGGCCGCAACTGCTTGCTCCTCCCCGGTCTGCCTTCGATTCCACCAAAGCAGACAGTCCATTCCCGCCGGTCTTCACCCATGGGAAAGAATCCAGTAATTTATTATTACGATGAGGGTGTTGAAGTGTTTGATTGAGGTGCTCGAGCTGTTCCGACAGAGTGCACCGCGCTTGCGAGGCCATCCATGTCGTGGGGGAGCTTGGAGAGTTCTACGCCTCTGCGTACAAGTGCGCTGTCTGCGTTGCTCTTCCCTCTCTCCAACTCGGACATCTAGAGGAAGAACTCGTGCGAGAAGCCAGTGATGAGGTCATTGCTTGTTTATTTTATTTTGAAGTCGTATGTTATTCAGATCCGTGCATTATCGGCAGAACGTGCAGCTCTGTTGTCCACGCATACGACATCGATCAAGGATAAGGTGGACGATGAGTCAAGAAAAGCAATATCACTCCTTCATTCCAAAGAGAAAGGTAAATTTAAAATCCTTATGTTCCCAAATTGTCATATTGAAGAACTGGGCATTAACAACAAAACATACTATTCGAGTTTTGTTGGACGCGACGTGCAGATACTCGCGAAGCACGCCGAAACACTGTGGGGATTCATCAAAAATCAGGTATTGTAATTTGTGATGCCCAATCGGTGTTTTACAACCTCTCGGATCAGCCGGTGTACCTCGCAGACCGACTCGAGGGACTGACACACGACATCCGAGGGTTTGTTTTGATCATTCGGTTGAACCGGGAGACTAATTTTAAAACCACTAAATATGTTTTTTTTTGGAAATTACGAACATTGCAGGCTCTTCGTCTCCCTGAATCCCAACGAGACGGTGACGCCCAAACTGCACTTGCTCGAACATGCCGTCGAACACCTCCGTACCCATGGACACCTCGCAGTGTTCCAAGATGGCGTTATCGAGCAACTTCACCAACTGTTCAATTCCTATGACCGAAGGTTCTGCCCAATTGTTTGCCCCGAGGATAGGATGCGAGCAATTGCGAAAGCTCACGGCTATAGAAACATCTTCCACACTATGCTGTAATATTTGTCTATTTCCGATATATTTCTAAACCTTGTAATTATGAAACAGATTATCCAATTATATAATGTTCACATGTATTCTTAGAAATATTCCGAATTGCGTTGTGATCGTTTGTTTGATTAATTGCTGAATTGATCATCATTTGTGTGCGTTTGTAATGAAATAAACTCTGTATAATCACTCACTTGAGCCAGGAAACATGCAAAACAGCTTGCAAAAGTTCTTGCAAAAATAATGTCCCGGGGAGGGATCGAACCTCCAACCTCTCGCGCTCTCGGCCGACATGTTACCACTGCGCCATGGCTGCAAAGAGCGGGGCCGTTCAGACGTAGATCCGGCAGGTCTGGCGCCGCCCTTGACCCCCCCGTGAGATCGCTTAGAATTCACTTTTTTCATTTTCGCATGGATACGCTATTGTAGCGATAAAGAGGCAGACAGGTCGAGAGGAGACCAAATTCAGACCGAATGATTCGACATTAGCGAGAAAATTAGGAGATAATGAGGCTGTCTGAAACGTTGATATTTCCCGTCTGACAGGCTGTGACTCCATTAAGAATGGCATTTTGCCAAGAAGTGGCTGCCAGACCTTCTTTAAACGCAGTAAAGATGACATAATCGGGCGCTGGCATGCTAGATAAATATAATAAAACGACGCCAGTTACTGCGTTTAGTGGGGAGGGCGACCAGCGTACATTCCGTATGGGCGTTTCCGTCGACAATAGTTATTTTCAGCTTTCACCAGCTCGCCTCGAAGTCGATGTCATCTTCCAGATACAGGAAGGGCGCAGAAGTCGGGAGATACCCGAAGGCCTCTGTGGATGCCAACTTGGACGAGGAGTACGACGGAGAAGCGGAGAACGTGGAGAACGTGGAAGGTTTGCATCTTTTTATTTCACTATTGCAACATCATTTTAATCTATGCCTTTCTTCTGGCACAGTAATTTCCTACCTATTCTCATCAAGCTTTTTAAGAAGTGGAAGATGAGCCCCAAGCCCTAGAAGAGGGCGACGATGGTATAGTAGGTGACACGATCGAGGACGACGACGAGCAAAGGGACGATCGTTTCACCAAGGACCTCGGGAACCTGAAGAAACACGTGATGGAAGCTCTGGTGGCCTTCACACGGAAAGGAAACAACGGTATGACACGAGCAGCCTCAGTGGTGGTAAATGCCATTTTAGTTGCAAAAGCGATCACCAAAGCGGACCCTTTCGTCACTGAAGAATTCGATGGTAATATTGCAAATTTCGGAATGAATTTAGAATAGTCGTTGTTTGAGGCGAACTATCCACATCGTTTTTCCCTGAGAATTTTAGAAAGTCTTCCAGGCGTCATCAAAGTCCGGAATTTCGGAGGTGATCTCCAGCGGTGCTGCGTTTCGTGCGCAGAAAGGCTCGGAAACAAGCGGTTCGAGAAACATCAAGTGAATGTTTCTTTTTCTATATAGTGCGTAAATTGAGGTTCATACTACATACTTTTTAGGTGGAATCCCCAAGTATAAAAAGATATAAAACGATTGCTTCAGTTGAGTGGACGACAGAAATGTATTTCATCATCTTTCTTGCAGTGCAAGATGGCGGCAATGCTAAGCGCAAATGGAACGCACGTGGCGACAATCACAGAGAGGACAGGGTCACGACGGATTTTCAAGGCATACACAGTGAGATTGCGGCTAATATTGATTTTTTAGCTGATAATGACAAATCGTAAAACTTGCATATTCATTTGGGAGACCAAAGGATTCGACAAACTGTTGAAGTGATTGAGAGTCCCATATACATACATCATATACATGGGATATATTACTTCTGGCAAAACATAAGGCTGGCTCGAAGCAAATCCATGATTTGCAGATCTCTGGCTCCAAGCTGAAGTTCAAAGAGGTCATGAAGGCCCTCGTGCGCCTCGTCGAGGGCCATGTCGGCCCCCACAAATTTAATCTGGTTTGGACTTATCCCATACCCTGCATTTATACGCTCGAAACGTTTTAAAGGAATTTTTATCCAGAAGTCGGCGAAGCCGTATGATCTGCTCGTGGAGGAAGTTGCTAACGGGAGAAGAATGACAACCTATCGACTTGCGTCAATGATCGCAGTGGTTCGTCATACACTACACTAAATTTCATTATCGCCTATTGTGCAGCACCATAGAACTTCGAATTTCCCGTTCCGCTAGCCGAAATTCCGCATCCCATATCTCAGCGCTAATATGGAATCTATGGCTGATTTTTTTGCATACTTTGCTTGGAATCCAGCATCAACTAGATTGCCAAATTTCAGCCATAGATACCTTTTCTCCTCAAAGATACAAACAGAACTGTCTGCCAACCAGCACAAGTCTTTTAGTAGTTCTGTGGTGCTGCACAATACGCTATATTTAACGGAATCAGTTTCAAACATCTCTGGAAAGTTTCTTAATAATTTTGACAATTTTAAATAATAAATTCATTCATCTCAAAATCTAAGGTAATTATTCACACGATGTCTTAAGATGGTTTCCAGGGAACTCCCGGCACAGAGAGGTGCGAGTGGGTGGTCGGATCCATCGCGACCATCAAGGCCTATGCCAACCAAGGAATGGCGACACGACTCGCTGATATTGGTAAGAAATGTCCCCCAATAAAACACGGAATAAACACATTTTTGTCTATTATCGAAGTTTTACATCAGCATTTCCGAGCAAAATTCAGACACCAGGCATCGTTCTATCTCTCAGCAACATCAGTGGCGTTCGTTTCAGCCTTTGAGATAGCGCGGGCGTCTGGTCGGAGCGGTGCCTTCGAGACACCCATCACTGCGGCTGGCATGGCGACCTACAGAGCGGTCGTCACCCAGCGACTTCTCCGTGCCATCCACGCCTTCCGAGAGGAGAAGCTGGACATGAAGGGTTAGTTACACTCTAGGATTAGTTACACTTTAGGGTTAGTTACACACCACATACGTATGTACAAGTTTTGCTATTAGAAGCACCTTTCTAACATATGTTGGTTTTGAAGTGCTTCGTATTGTTTGCCCTTGAAATGTATAGTCTTGCACGGTGATTTCATTTAAATTTGATTATTTATAAAATATCTCGTGAAAAATTCAAAGGGGCACAATTTCAGAAATCGTACAGCATTCAGCCATCTGCCCCAAGTTGACCGCGTTAGTGCTCGAGAAATGGGGCGTACTGAAGAGGTGGGGCTATTTTTGGATATTTATTCTAGGAGGAAGGGTTATTCGCAAAAAACGGGGCTACCGCAAAAGGTTAGGTGATTTGCCTTCCAAAGAGAACGAATGCTATAAAGGTGTAGAAATTACTAAAAGTTGATTTGGCTTTTTTACTGGAAGAGAACATTGAAAAAGGATAAAGGAAATGAAATTCAGGAAGATGAGATTTGGCTTGGTTTTGATGGACGTCAAATCGCGCGCAGCGGGAATGTCAGAGTGCCACCATATATTGTACTCTGTGGAGAATTGCTGTTGGGTTTTCCACAGTATGCTTAAAAAGCTGGTTCCGAAGCGCGAGATTTGGCCGTTGACGTCCATCAAATAAAAAAGCCAAATCAACTTTTAGTAATTTCCAATCCTTTATATTGTCAAGTGCCCAAGCAATTCTAAATTATCGATCGGGAGTCAAAATGTCAGGTTCCTGTATCTCTGTGTTATAAAAGAGTTTGTTGCTCAAATTTTGCAGGCTTCGTTTGGAATCCAGGTCCAACTGGCATGCCTAATTTCAGCTTCGTAGCCCTTTTTGTTCCGGAGATACAGAAGGGGACTATGAGATAAACAGTGTCGCGGAACGGGAAATTAGAATTGCTTGGGCTCTAGACATAGCATTCGTTCTCTTTGGAAGGCAAATCACCTAACCTTTTGCGGTAGCCTGGTTTTCGGAAATTTCTTATTTTTCTGAGGGTCACCACCAACACATATTTCCGCAAAACTGTGGTTTGGATGCTTGCTCTCTCTGCCTTCGATTGTTCCAAAGACAACAAGCCGCCGTCTGAGACAGTCGAATGGAGACAGACTGTGAAGAAGAGAATGAAAGCGAGACTGGCCACAGACATCCTCTCTCTCCGTCTCGTTTGAGAGGCGTCGTCTTCCAGGCAAAATGATGGCAAAATCCTGGTTTTTTTAGTACTGTGCGAAAATGAGTGAAGATACGAAAAAACTAAAAGCGGGAGGTTGTCCGCAATAGTCGATTACATGGGATGGCAGATTCAAAATAGTTTTATCCTCAATATCCGCGTTGGTAATCGTGTTTCATGAAGAAGAAGAATAAGAAAAACCCTTACTAGAAGTGGAGACAGACACGGTTAATTGTTGATTGAAACAATCATTGTGCGCGGGCCTTTGGTCCAATTTCTATGAAAACTTGGGAACCGACTAGCTAATTTACGCTCTTTCGAATGATGTGCGTCTTATGGCATGATGTCAGCTTTAAAGGAGGGCTCACCTCACCCTCCAACTTGTATCAACACTCTAGAGGAGCTTATGTGGCGTTAAAAATGCTATCGAATGTTATAAAAAAACTTCAAATAGAAACAATATAGTATAAAGATAATCGACATTCAATGTTGATTGATCCTCAGGGTTTAGCGCGTGAATTCAAAATTTGACTCGTGGATATTGTAGATCAGAAAGTTAAACAACGCGCTGTCTTTGCACAATGCCTGAAAAACAAAATGGATGCTCTACAATGACTATTTGTTACTTTTTGAAACGGTGTTTTCGTGATTTTTGTGGTCTTCGCTGGGTCGGGTGAGCCCCCCTTTAAATGGGACAAGGTGGAAAACGTCCCTCGCATTGGTGTTGTTGAAAGCCAAATCATGTCGCATCGCAGCACTCCGTTTGAGAGAGAAATACAGGATCGTTTGTATAAAAATGGAGAGAAATTGTGCACTTATATTAAACCAGTCGGACCCGCCGCCTGTGGCGGCGGGTTCCTCCCCGCCGGTGGGTGAACGTTGAGAGGGGAAAAATTTTGGTTGGGAAAACACTTTTTTGGGAGAAAAAAAGAAAAAAATTTTTTTTGGCAGTTTGATTTTTTTCTCATAAGCCTAAGCCAAACGTGACCCATACACACACTCACAGACAAATACGCCCTTTATATTAGTAGATACATGTTTTCTTCAGCGATGCATCACTCCATGTGAGCAGAAGGCTCAGAGAACTGGTCAATTGGATGGCAGAGAAGGAGAAAGAAGGACAGTTTCGCTTGGAAATGGAGATTTACGTGAGTTGAGTGCTCAAAGACTGAACCCATGAGTGTCAAAAATGCCTCGCCCCCTCTCAAGGAGCATTGTTCTCTTTCACGGGCGTATCAGACACGTCGCTGGCAATCTGACAAATGAAGATCTTGCTTTTCAGGCCATTTCGCAGGCCCGTTGCACGAGTGCACGAATGAACTACACGCCCCACTGACCTGTGACCTATGCGAACGATCCAATTGTTTGTATTTCCTAGCCGCACAAGCTGGTGGCTAAAGCTACTTGCAAGTGATAAATTTGGAATTGACAACCTTTCCCCTTCTTTTTCCAATTGTTCAGCTTCCTGTTCCTCAAAGAGCTAATTTCGACGAAGTGCTAATTTAGAAAAAAAAACTAATTTCGACTATTTTCGGGAGTACTAATGTATTGTCCGGTATTATAGTGATGCTGAGGCGACGCGCGAACTACCTTCGCGGTAAGCAGCGTAGTGATCTATCTTCAGCGGGACACGCAAATACATTCTTGCACGCAAAATAAATTCTTGCACGCAAATAAATTCTTGCACGCAAATACATTCTTGCACGCAAAATCATTTCTTGCACGCAAATACATTCTTGCAC
>JACMIG010003349.1:0-12476 GCA_014805385.1 Levipalatum texanum | reverse complement strand
TGGTCTACCATATATTTTTCACCCGGCCTGAATTCATGGAGGCAGCCGAAAGTTATGAGACCGCCAAAAAGTGCCCAAATACTTTTGTCGCGTAGTGTATTGATAATAGACAATAAAAAATGTACCGGACGCAGGCGTGGAGGTCGTCGGGGACGAATGCAATGCCATCATGGCATTGCGTGTGCGTCGGCATCGTGGTTCCCGCTGCAGAGGATTACGGTATTTTCCCGGAACTAACGAGAGCTGTGTTTACGATACACTGCACTCGAGCATGGAACGCGACTGCAAGCATGCGTACGACAGGGATCATAGTGAGAGGCAAAGGGAAACAGCGATAGAAGTCTCGTGATTGTAGTTCGGGTGCATCATGTGCGCTCGCCCGCAATTGCATGGCGATTGTTTGCACTCGCGGGGTTTATTCGCTATTTCGTCCGCGGCAGCTGCTCCATTACATCTCGCCGCGTTTTCGCGCGCACGAGGCAGAGGACACGAGTTAGAAAAGGCGCTGGGACTAGAATTCAGCCATTTCCCGCGGGAGTAAAGGACAGCGGAGTAGAAAAGAGTGAAAGCACGGTCACTATAAATGTGCTCACGCGGAGAGAGATAGAAAGGGAGAACTGCTCATAAACGGTGCGATCGCCTCACGAGCGGATGGGAGAAAGAGTGCGGATGGATAGAGCAGGGCAGCCGCCAATAGATAAGAGGAGCCGGTGCATGGCAGTGCCGGAGTGCCCGAATAAGTACGAGTAAATACAAAACATCCCACGCGTAGAAGGGGTCGGAAATCCAAAGGAGACTTAAGGTGTGGCGATGGCGCATGATAAGAACAGGTAAATGGTAACAGGTTCCCACTGATGTTGAACTTGCCCACTGATAACTTGAAGTGTTAAGAAATTTACGGATCCGCGGGCAAAAGTGGATTTCACGGAATCCGTTAACAATCCGTGTTTTAGATGTGAGTACGGTAGATTCGTTCACTCCTCGCCTTGGGTCAGATTTATCACAATTTTCAAATGCGCAATTACGAGATTTCTAGAATGTGTTTTCCACATATTTTCAAGTAGTATTTCCATGAATTATAGTAGGTGAAACAATAATATTGTCGATCTGGAGAGTATGCCCACCCCCTTGGAAGCTAGAAGCTGGTTTCGCGTTGTTTTGACAATTTTAGCGATAAGGATCTGTGCTGCTGGAATTTGCTATTTATGCTGGGTTTAGTGGATTTTCGACGAGGTGTGCGCCTTCATTTACGTATAGTTGTCATCAGGAACTATTTCAGGGGTAGGACGATCGCGTCGTGGACGAGGGGGTCATGGCAGCTTCCAGCAAGAGCGCCGAGAAGGCCGTCGCCGAACGCCGCCTCAAGGACTTGTATGGTGCGTTCTAAAGATATATTTTCTTCAATCTAAATAGTTTTCAAGGTACTAGCTATTTAATTAATAATGTTATTTTCCGAAAATTATTTACTATCTTCCATCGTTTCCAGAGCACCTCGACAACGGGTCGACGCAGATGGCCCTGCAGGAGGCTGATCGCCTCATCAAAAAGTTCCCGAAGTTCGTGACCGCTCGGGTAAGTATAAATATTTCTCCAAACGCGACGCATTCAGTATTTGCTCTTCCAAGTTTCCTAAACTTTTCAGATAATCAATTTGTTTTAATTGAATTTGTTTGTTCAGGTTCTCCGCGCGTTGACGCTGATCCGGATGGAGCGGGCGTCGGAGGCGGCACTTCTCCTTGAGAAACTCGACGTCGAGGATGCGCCGGATTTTGACGAGCACACCCTCCAAGCCTTCACCCACTGCTACAAGGTACGCATTTATATTTTAAACAAAATGTTTTCGCCTACTTCTAACATTGTTCGACCAACTACTATACCCTATAAAATTTCCAAGAATTTACCACACGGAGATTCCGAAGTTAACCGTGTCAATATAATTTCTTGCGTTTTCATCATGATCCTCCTTTCCAGGAACTGAATATCCCCGAGCGTATCTCTGCTCTCTACGAGCGAGCTGTGAAGAGGTCGCCCTCGCAGGAAAACTACTCGGCCCTCTTCATGAATCACATACGCTGCTCAAACTTCAAGGTAGGGATCAATGCAACTTGTTCAGATTATCGATTAATCAATCATTAATCGATCACTCTTTCTCAGGCCGCACAGGCGACTGCCCTCACGATGAACAAGACGTGGCCTACTGCCGTGCACAGTGCATGGGGCATCATGTGCGTCATTATGCAGGTATAGTTGTTAGTTTCGTATTTCCCTAAATCACCGACTGTGATCTATTCAGGCAGTCGAAAACCCGGATCGTGAGAAGCTCTTCCTCACGCTGGCCGAGCGATACACGCAGAATGTAATGTATTTCTTCCCTATTTGTCTTGTTCTGGGGATGATTTGGCTTGCATGGTCCTTAAGCCCAAAAAAATCCCTTCTTTCGGGGCTCTCCTCTGGAACAAGACATTTATAAAGTACGACTGTATACGAGCCCCACGTGGAAAATATGATGCCAATCACGATAGTTCCCGGATCACTCGAAATACAGGGACTCTGCATTTTTTACTAGTATAATATACCTTTATCAGGTCTATAAGGGGCCTATTCCGCACTACATTGGAGAGCTCACGGTCATGGTCTACGAGAAGCTGGTAAGCAGGATGGAATACTTTACTACGATGGCATAAGCACAGCAGCGAAGTGGATAGGGCATGTAGTAGTTACGCAAATTTTTTTAACGTAGATATTGATTTTTAAAATACAAAAATAACTAAAATATTTATTTCAGGGTAATTTTGCGCGTGCTGCCAAGGAAGCTGACGACGCTGCTGTGTCGAGGCCCAATAATCCCCATCCTCCATCCATCATCAATGCTCGCATCATCGGACTCTACCTCAAGGCAGGGAAAATCAATATAATCTGATTCAATCGATATCCATCTCATTCAATAATTGGCATTAATGTTCCAGGCCGAAAACTACAGCGTTGTCATGGATCGATGTGAAGTTGAGCTCAAAGAGTAAGTGTTGTGACGATTTGTCATTACTTCTTTCTTCTTTCGCACGCTGTTTCATTTCCGCACGCTATAAAAGTAGTTCCTAAATTTCAGCGAGTCCAACATCGAGAACTGGGTGCTGTGGCGTTCGTACTACGATGCTGCCTTTGCGCTTATCGATGGAGCGAAGGAGGAAGCCGAGAAGACGGCGTATGTCGCTACTGTACTTATCATGGGTTGTAATCGCACACTGATGGAAGATTAATTTTCATCCGCTAAAATATGCTAACATGCTCAATTCAGCATCTTGGAACGCACCTTCAAGACGCTCACGGATGCCGTGGAGGTAAAGAAACAAAAATATTTATTATTATTGCGTTTATTAAAGTTACTAAAATAAGACCGGTCATTTCAGAAATACTCCCAGCTCCGCGGGTTGGACATGGCGCGGATGGAATTCGTCGCACGCGCCGGAACGAGGGGAATCGCAGAGACGGAGAAGCACGGTGAGGGAGGAGGGAGCGATGAAGAATGACGAATTAATTCCTGGTGATAATGAATTGCATATCACCGTCATTTATTCTCAAGAGATGTAAAATTTGATCTTCCTTGGCTGGATCCAGGAAATTTTCGCAACATATTTATTTATGCAACACGTGCGAATAGTGTTCATCCCCGTACGAAAATGGTTGTGCATGTGCAAGTATTGCTATGAATTAAAAATTTTTACCATCCATTTTCTGTTCAGGAGACATGGTCGCGCTGATCGTGGAATACTTCAAGAAGTGGCACTCGAAGCCCGTTTGCTACCTCGACCTCGTGAAGTACCTCCCGCACGTCGGGGATCGGGGGATGGAGGTAAATGGACTATCTGCAAGCCAATAAGATCGTGTGCAATTTACCTATAGAATTTTGGGGGGCATCTTAATGTTTTTTTTTCAAGATCCTGCTTCTTTTCATTACATTTGTCTACTGAAATCCACGTTTAACGCGCACCGCCAACATGGACTCGCCTGGTTTTATGATTTCCTTTGTGTCGGAATTTAATATTTCGAGAACCTCTTTACTGTTTCAAAGAGATGAAAGCTTTTACAGGTGTGTGATGGCCTGCGCTCGTTCGTGGACGACATCATGAGGAAGTGGGCGATGGAGCAGTTGAGCCTGGACGACGGAGCCAAGGAAGTTACGGTACGGACCATCGACCGCAACTCGTGTCTCACACGTCGCGGCTTATTCAGCTTCTTTTTCAGCCCGAAGTGCTGCAGCGGAAGGAGCCCCCGCCGTGCTCGACCGCCGAGGCATGGGCCATCGCCAACTACGAGTCCGTCCTTCGATTCTACGGCCATGAAATCAAGGCGGGGAAGGCGTCACAGAGGTACGGAATCTTACGATTGACTCATTAGCTTGGGTTCTGTGACACTGAAAAGACACTATATACTTTCTGAGAAAATTGTCGAGCAACAGACCTCGTCCTCTGAGATTTCACACATCGATACCTTGTCTATCTCATTGAACAACCGACATTTCCGTATTGCAGAGACAACTTGTATTTCGAATTGTAATGGTTGCTGTGGCGTGAAATCGCTTGGTTTCAGTGTCAGGCCGAAATAAAGTTAAATGAAACGTCAGATAGTACTGCAGGGAGCGTATCAAGAGGATCGCCCGTTCCATCCTCCACACGCGTGCCGTCCCCCAGGCATCGGCGACTCTCGCTACCATCGCTGCAGACGGACTCTACGCCATTTTCCGACAGGGTTTGTATTATTTCGTTGATGCGACATCGAGGCGCCTGGAATATTAGCTTGGGTGAATTGTGATGCAGATTTACATGTTCGCGACTGAGGGAATTATCAATGACAAATTCTAATTACGATAATAAGAACGGTTCGCAACGCAATATCAATGGGTTTCCTCCTTCTCATCAAATCACCAGGAATGAAATTGGAAACATTATGTGGATTTCGGGATCCGAAGATCAAAAGTTAGTAGTAACTGCAGCAAGTAATACCACTGACAATGAGTCATACGATCTGATCAGTGTTGAAACGGGAAATTTTGTAATAGATGGCTCAATGGGACGCGATCAATGTCTTGATCAAATTCCGTAAATAACTGCAGCGTGTGACCCAATGTCACATGGTTTCAACTCTTCGGGGGAAGGCAATGTTGTACTTATCGTGTATAATAGTCGATCGGTATCTTCTCCAGGCGACCGGACCGCTTTCTACGAGCTGATCCTGCTGCTGGAGACGACGGTGCGGAACTGGAAGGAGGACCACTACGGGAAGCTCTTCCTCATGCACGCCTACTCGGCTCTCGGTACGTGGTTGATGCAATTGTTTTACGGTTAATTGGAAGGCAAGAAACTTGGATGTTCCGGGGTATAGTGCACAATGCATTTTATGTGAACTTTTTTAAACATGCTGAAAGAAATAATGAATTGTGCTCATCCGCTATTTGATTAATGTTTTACATATGCGTGAATCCGCCTGTGTGTTACATCAAATCCCAGAGCATCTTGCCGCTGATCTACTCCCTTCTAATGCCCTTGCTTATATATCTGGGCAATGTAGCTTTCAATAGGGAACAAATTCAGGCCTCTTCAATCGGATGCGCTTCCTGGCGGCGTCGCTCGACATCAAGATGACGCAGCGCGATACGCTCGGCCACATTGGATTCCACTCCGGCGAGCACGGAGGATACTTCCGACCGGTATGTTTATTTGGGTGCGAAACGTAACTACGCCATGTTTCCAGGCAATTCTTCATAAAACACTTTTGTTCTAAATATTGCTCTCTGTAGCGGCTGTTGAATATATATCATGCATTTTGAAACGGCTAAGTAACATAACAGTGCCGGGTTTCAAGGATATGAAAATTTATTGCCGTTTTTGCAATCGCCCTCTTGTCCTTGGTTAAACTATTTAGGTTGTCATTTTTCTCATGCGTTCCGTTTCAAAATTAGTGTCAGAATTAAAAAGTGTGACATATAATTACAATGAGACGCAACTATGCCGGGTTTCCAGGTGATCGCACACTATTCGGACCTCGGCGGCTTCTACGACCTGGCGGAGAGGGAGGTACGTTAGAGAGAGAGCACGTGAGGAGGGGAGGATCAAATAAATATTTTCCCCATTCCAGATCAACGATTGCGCGGTGCAGGCCTTCAAGAACGGCGCCTTCACGCAGGTCGAGAGTCTGATGAGGATGAAGCGCAGCTTCCGCGACAGCCTCATGGTAAATTACTATTACAATTTCCGGGTCCGAACGTTACGATTCCGTCCGCTGTCTTGTTCGGGAGCTTCTCTTTTGCATGTGTGAAGTTACTTTGTTTTTGGTGGAACAGATTGGTACTAGGCACCTATTACTTCATCCTTGAATTGGCCTATTTCTGGATGCTCTGCGACGGTGATCCACCTATTTGTAAATCCCAAGTAGGATTGCGCTTTGGAGGGCCTGTTTATTCTGCAAAAATATAAATTTAAAAAATGATACGCTCGTTGTTGTCCGATATTTATTGTATAAGGAAAACATCGATGTTTTTTTTGATAAATTAATCTTTTTCAGGCAATGGCAGCGGACGTCTCCTGTCGCTGGTTCAGCTGCCTCTTCTCGCTGGAGGCCATGGAGACGGTCGTGTCGATGTTCCACGGCGACGCCAATCCCATCCGTAACTACGAAACTCGCTTCCCCTTCGACAAGGGCCCTTCGGATCTGCGTGAGCGCCTTCCCCTCCCCCTCCCACCGAGGCCCCCTCGCCTTGGTTCCCAAGGGGGATTGTGGGGACGTTGATGAAGGGGGGAGAGCAGCCCTCATTAGATAGGAGATAGGAGCGACACCATACACCCGGGTTACTGGAAGTCTTGAACCAGGCGAATTCGGGTCGTGTCTTGCGAGTAATTGGGAATTGGAGTTCCTCACGAAATTATTCAACATTAGCCGAACAATGAGACTTTTTGTTTCCTACCACAACGCGTCCATCCTAGGTCGTCGCGGTCAGAACAGGCGGATAAATGAATGACTGTTTCAGGATGGGAGGAGCTGGTGGACAATCGCGACGCCGCGCTGCTGCAGCCAATTGATGAGACGTCCGTCGACGCTGCCGAGGCCTACAAGACGAGGAGCCGTGACGAGATCGTAAGATTATTTCACTGTTATTAGACATGGGTGAAAGATAGAAGGGCCTGGTTGGGAGAGAGGGGAGAAAGAAGCGGATTCTAAAAAGATGTCTCCAGGTGGACATCTCCCGCTTGCGGCATCTCCTCATGCGCACGGCCTCCCACGTCGCTCGCGATCACAAGGATACGGCAAGGTTTGGCATCATTTCTCACTTCGGTAACTGTATGAGAAGCGAACCGAGTGTCGTATAAAACACGCCAATTTTAATTTCACATCACTTTTGGAATCATTTCATCCAAAAAACTCAAAACTAACATTTTTCAACTGTGAATGCATTTTACTGGTTGGGCAAACCAAAAAAATATATATCTTTGGAACTGACTTCTTTCCAGCGCCATGTTCGCGGACCTCGAGGCTCACATTGCCAAGTGCCGCTCGACGTACGGGACTCACGACAGGCCCGGATGGGAGGCTGCCGATCACGAATTGGTTAGTAGCCCTGCGACACAAAGCAGACGGGTTTGAACCGCACTAATCGATTAATTATTCAGCCGCCTAATCTGACCTGCACGTCGACCGCCCACCTGGCCGAGTGGGTGCACCAGCCGTACCTCGCACCCATGATGACCCTCCTCGAGATCGGAGTCAAGGTAAGCCGTTTGCTTCGAATAGTGACGGGATGTCGACCTTGACGGAATGAAATTTTCATGATCCAAGTTTCACGAAGCATAACTGTGAATGTATTGCTCCGGAAACTGCGGTTGGAATCATTTCGAATTTTTGTACGGCTATTTAGTCACTATTGGATGCAGCGATGTGCGGGGTTTGCTCCTGGCCAATGTGAAAGCAATCCGAAACCATTTTTTTCTTTTTAACGCCTGGTTTTTGATGATATTTCGTTGCCGGCGTGGGGGTATTCTTTCTCCACCCATTGATATGAAGGTCTCCTGCAGATCCTCTCGTTCCCGAAGACGGCGATGGCGGAGCAGCTGGCGGCCCTTCCCGACGAGGAGACGTGGCAGACGATGCTGACGGGTCAGTCTCACCCCTATTCATCTGGGACTTACGAGTTTGATACCAGACTGGTGAAACATGGATTATGGGGATTAGAAGAAAACTCTATTGTGCATTGCTGTTTTGAGTGATGCCGGTTCAATTGTCACTTGAGAAGCGCGAAACTGGCGGGTTTGCAAGACAGCACAGGACACTATTCCAGTGAGACTGATTTCGCGGAAGATAAATAATTATACGGAGTTTAGCCCTACTGTGATCTGCGACGGGCTTTCGTCTTATTTCACACCAAATGCTTTGCAGCCCTGACGTCGTGGGTGGAAGGTGAGAAGGCGAAGGGCGATGACGACGTCCCTAACGTCATTCTACGGATGCCCCGAGATATACGGTAAGTCGTATTCATTATACTGATTCAAACTGACGGCAACTCCTGACAGAGAGCGCATTTCATTTATTTTTGTTACAAAAATGATTTTTGGTAGTAGTAGCGACTTTGATATCATACATCGTGCCTCTAATTCAGTTATGTCCGAATGCTGAAACGCCATTTCTCCTGGATATATTTTTTTTCGAATTCTCGTCTTTCAAGTTTTATTTTAACTCACGAATCCCGGTGAATTGGTGCTGCACACTGGCATTATTATAGCGTATTACAACTGATGCTCAATACAAT
Source organism: Levipalatum texanum (assembly GCA_014805385.1). Taxonomy (NCBI): domain Eukaryota; kingdom Metazoa; phylum Nematoda; class Chromadorea; order Rhabditida; family Diplogasteridae; genus Levipalatum; species Levipalatum texanum. Next base: position 3,682 of record JACMIG010003349.1, on the reverse strand, counting down.
GTTTCGTCTTTCTGGCGCTCGATGACTGAATTATCCCCTTCAGCATCCACTCCCGAGCGATGCAGACTCTCGCCTACTGCCACAAGCTCATGCGCATAATTGACTATCGGATGCACGGCGATCTCGCATCCAAGGACAAGAGGGAAAAGGCCGCCAAGGTACGGTATCAGGGACAATTTTATTGTAAATGGTTCTATCCGTATGCGAATTGTAACAAAACTGGGTGAACTATCTTTTTCGCGCTATGCAGAAGACCTGCAAATTTACCACTTTCTTATGTACGGTAGCCACACGGTTCGGCTATCGTAAACTGAAAATATTTTTATTCTCACATTCCAGACGAACGCCTGCGTCGTGCGCATCGACAAGCTCATCGAGATCCTTCGCAAGGCCACGGGAACGGTATGTTGATACGATCGGGGATTACGGTAGCCATGGCGACGGACGCCATCGCAAACTGAAATCGATTTATCTCCCGCGATTGCAGCTTTGCGAGTCGGTGACTGCCCTGAAGGCGACACTGACCAAGGAGGACGGCTCCATCAACGAGGCCCTCTTCCCCTCCGTCAACGAGGAGTTCTGGGGCACGCTGAGCGCTGGAGAAGGGGTACGGTATTCGGTTCATTGGACGATCGTATATTGAGGTCCTTTTATTCCATTTATTTCAAAGGAGATGGCGATCTGATACATCAAACAAAATCAAAATACCATTGCCAATTGTCAATTTGTTATCTGAAAGTTCTGAATTGAAACTGCGATTTTCCTGGAATCGTCCATATTGTTTTCTCTTCCGCCATTGACTGGAATTAGAGGCCGAAAATATATGCTGGATCCTGCCTTCCCTTGCAGAGTCTGCAGAGTTTAGCGTTCTCCGTGACGTCATTTATCTCGTAGAACGAGCGAAAAATGAATTACTAATCTCTTGGCCTACAGGAGTGGTCGGCCCTGATGCTGTCGGAGTCGCGGGACGTCGCTCGAATGATCACACTCGAATGGGCAGAGAACATCAAGGAGCTCACGAGCGTCGCCCATTTCGTCCTCGAGCGAAACGTCGGCAATCTTTCTATCGTCGGAGGCAAGTGGTAGGGAGGAGATGGATGCCCCTCTCGGAGGGATATGGTATCCCTTTCTAGCTCCTGTTTCCCCTACTCCTCTCTCTGATGTAGTGCTTAGAAATTCGCATATTTTTGAGACAATCCAAAGTAACAACGAAAATTATATAAATCAATTTATCTTCAAAAAGTACCCAGAAAATTGCTAGATTATACTATACGGTAGCTAGCCGGTAAAGAGATATTGGTAGGAATTGTTGAATATTATTCGTATTGTATTTGATTCCTTTTGATAATTCGATCTCAACGATACGATTTTTCTCCTCATCCTCACCCGTCGTCCTTGAATCTGAATTTGATTCTTTGCCCACGCATAATGATTTGCTCATTCTCTTTGCACATTTTATTCGTCTACCCCGCTAAATTGGCAAGAGTAGTTATCAAATTACTGTAGGATTTAGTCGCGTTTTAGCACTGCAGTGTTAATTATGAAAATTGTGCCAGTTTTCAGAGTGTCGACTTCTATGTTTGTATAGGTAATGGAGAGAAATGTGATTCTTCGTATTGCGCGTTGTTGATTTTCCTGATTGATTTCATTTATCATCCAGGCCGACGGATAAAGTTTCGGAATCGTTTAGGAAGATTTATAACAAGCCATTTGGCGTACAGTATGAGAAGCACAATTGCGAAGCGAATCGGGGACTGGGAGGGATTGGAGTGGGAACCAACGCAGAGGGCAGCGTTCTCCTGCTGCTTCGGTGTCAGCGAGGAAACAGGTTGATCTTTCGTGATCCAAGAGTATTATTGATCATATGATTTGAATGTTCACCATTTATCGATGATTTGTCTCGATCATCGAAAAATGGACATGAAAGATCAAAATTCGGTCTAGTCTGTGTTTTCCGTCTTCGAGGGAGGCAGCTCCTTCCTCCTCTCTCCATCCTCCGCCCACACAATACTAATGGTACGACTCCACTACCTACGCCCCCTCCTCCTCCTTCTCCTCAACCTCCTGCCCTTCCACCTCCATCCTCCCCTTCCCCTTTTCCACTTCTTCCTTCTTCTCCCTTCATTACCTACCACCTGAACTCCTTATCCCTCATCCGCTATTAACTCTGGCCATTGTAGATGAAACGAGCAGGACACCTTCGACGTCATAAGGATTGGCGGGCCAAGAGGAGTCGGCCAAGAGGACCATCGATACTTCTACGCCATTTTTCTACAAGGGTGCTATCCTACCACGCGAAGGGTGCCAACCCTACCCCTTCCCTCCCTTCCTCTCCTCTTCCTTCTGTCTCTCTTGCCAAGACGGGGGTGCCAACCCTACCCCTTCCCTCCCTCCCTCTCCACTTCCTTCTATCTCTCTTACCAAGACGAGGGTGCCAACCCTACCCCTTCCCTCCCTCCCTCTCCACTTCCTTCTGTCTCTCTTACCAAGACGAGGGTGCCAACCCTACCCCTTCCCTCCCTCCCTCTCCTCTTCCTTCTGTCTCTCTTACCAAGACGAGGGTGCCAACCCTACCCCTTCCCTCCCTCCCTCTCCTCTTCCTTCTGTCTCTCTTACCAAGACGAGGGTGATAACCCTACCCCTTCCCTCCCTCTCTCTCCTCTTCCTTCTGCCTCTCTTACCAAGACCAGGGTGCCAACCCTACCCCTTCCCTCTTTTCCAAGACGACGGATAAAGTTTCGGAATCGATCCTGACCACTTGATGAGGAATGTACATATTTATCGATGCTACTGTGGTTCAGATTCACCCTGAACAAAGGGATTACTCCAGGTAACCTAATTATTCAGAGGGGGAATCTGTATCACTGTAGTGGAACGATTCATAGCAATGCTAGTGTTGAGAAGCACAATTACGAAGCAATGGCACTGATGAGGGACAGGGAGGGATTGGAGAGGAGATCAACGAAGAGGGTAGCCTTCTCCTGCTGCTCCGGTGTCAGGGACTTCCACACAGCTGCGAAGGCCAGACGCTCCTGTGTCATCAGAACCTGCAAAATTAATGGTTGCTATCTCACAGTTTCCCTGTGAGGTGTAGCCCTGACCTTCAAAGGTTTCCTTCTGTAGAGCCTATCCGCCATCCGACCCGAATAGTGCTTCTGAACGAGTGAAGATGTGCGACAGGAAAAATTGTTTTTCGAGTGAACAATATTGCGAAATTAGGTGGTTTCTGGTTGCGAGCAATGTTTTGCTTTGCCAGAGGACGAGAGAAACACCGTTTTCTATGGAGAAAGAGCGGTAATTGAGAGAAAACGGAATATTAAATAAGAAGCTTTTGGATTGTCGATAATAGACATGCCACTCGGAGAGCTCGATATTCACCTCACCTCGTCTTTGCTGCTCAGGAATATGGTGAATTCTATCAGGTTGGCTAGAAAGTTTCCGATAATTTGATGACGAATGATAACCATTTAATTTTCCAAGGGGGGAGCGATCTCAATACTAGAGGTACCCACTATTGACAACAATAGTCTCCAGTAGGGTTGGCAATTCGAGTCCCAAATGATGACTCGGGAGAGTCATTTGCCTCGTTTGGCCTGATGACTCGAGTCATGACTCGAGTCATTCAGGCCAAACGAGACAAATGACTCGCCGAGTCATCATTTGGGACTCGAATTGCCAACCC
>JACMIG010003347.1:0-12484 GCA_014805385.1 Levipalatum texanum | reverse complement strand
GAGAATTGTCGGATAAGGAATGAAGGACGGGAGGGGAACGAAGTTGGGGAAGAGGGTGGGATAGGAAGGGAAGGAGTAAGAAGGTAATGAGATTTAGGAGGCATTAAACTATTTTAATCGCTGCTCAAATATGCAACATAGATTCCGCGAGTCCCAAACTGTGCCTCATTCGCTCACCCAGTCAGACGCAGCCACCGAAGGCGGCTGCGGACGGCTGGTATAGACTATTAGGCAAATAGGCATGTAGACTATTAGGAATATAGGCATATAAACTAGGCATATAGACTGTTAGCCTTATTTCGAGCTTATTGGTGAAGTTTTGTGAATCACGTTGCTATCCCAAGACGTTCGAAATATTTGCTCAATTTGTGGTGATGCACGTGTGCGGTAAGCTCATTCCTCTCTTCCCGCGCTCCCATTCCCACTCCTCCTCCCCCGTTTTTTCTACCACCACTACTCACTGCTCCTCCCGCTCCGTTCCGCCACCAGACACTCCGCATCAACGTTCCCATCGCTCATTGGCGGTGCGCATAACATGCGCACCGCCCGCCCCATATTCTGGCACCTCCCCTTCGACCGGAATCGAACCGGTGACTGGGCGCGGCATATGGCACCATTCCTCCTACTGCGCCATCACGGTTATTAGTATCCAGTCACGAGGGCAACTGTATAATGATCTGGAATTGATCTGGACAGATCTTTAATTGATCTCTGCCCCTTCTAACTTCTCTTATCCTCCTTCTCCCTCTCCTTCTCTTCCTCTTCGCATGTTGCGTTCGCGCCAGATGAGATTGACGATTTCTCCCTCCATCGCAATGCTTCCCATGATAGGAATGAAGAGAGAAAAGGTGCTGGGGGAGAGGCCATTTTGGGCAGTCTGAACGAATTCCCCCCGCGCACTCTACTTCGGGGGATTCTTCGTGGAGTCATATAAGAAGCAGTTTGGCCCCGATATTCCTCTTCCTCCCATATGCATGTATACCTGCGGTTCGCTTGCTTTCCTGCGATTCGGCCGTAATCGGCCTCCCGTCACAGTTAATCAAGGCGAGTTGAGACTAGACCCTGATCGAACTCTGCTTTGGTTCTATTTAGTCATCTGTTAGTGAAAGTTATCGAGTGAATCTCTCCTTTGGGGGGTAATCACACCTTGTTCTTGTTCTCCACTGCGGCGAGTCAATGGGGAACACCTTCTTCTTCTTCTTTCCCTTCTTCTTCACCCACCGGTCGTCTTCCAATCACTTCCCTTTGATTTCAATCACTCCCTTTGATTTGGTGCCGCTCCCTAATGAAAAATGCCTCAATCTGCGATATGGGGCGACAATCCCGTTTGGAAACGGGAGGAGTTCAGTTCGGTAGGGGGAATGAAGCCGTCCGTGTCGCGGGCTCATCTCCATCTGTGCTATCGTTCTCAGAATCTGGTAGTTATGGCTTTAAAAAAACTGGATATTACGTTTTCTGTTTGTTTAGAGCCTTCCAATATCTCATAACTCTTTTTCTCGTGCGAGCTGTTCGGCTACCCAGTCTGATACGCGTTCATACATTCCACCTTGCCATAACGCATGCTCCGTTATGGGGCGTTCAATTATTCGGCATTTTTACATTCTAAGTATTGCTGTAACTATAACGCATGATCTTAATTTTATTCATCCTCTATTCAACCGATCAGATGAATCACCAATGCCTAATTTGCTGAGTCGATCTCATTTGCTCTCTCTGCCGCATCGTCTTTAGGCATGCATGAGAAGGCGACCCGGGGTATCTCTCCGCATCTCAAGGGGTCCCTTTTTATTAGCCCTGTGCTCTCAGTTCGATCGTCACGGCTGTGTGCCAGTCTGATTAGGGCACAGCATTAATCTTGCCCCCGCTTCCGCTCCGCGCAAACTGCGCTCCGCAGACCCTTTTACGACCACAGACTGCAGCAAAATAATGCGCGCTGACGGGAACCGAACCCCGGACGGTCTTGATCGTGACACCGCTGCTATAACACTGAGCGATGCTGAATCTGTTGCGGTTTTCTTTCTTTTCAAAAATTGTCTCCAATGAATCAGTCGTTGTGGAGTCGTGAAATTCATTACGATTCCGGTCCGTGCATTCTCTATAGTAATTGTGATCAAATCGGCATGAAACATAACGTGTTTAGTCTCATTTAGCGCACTCCATAAATTTTGGCCCTAACATTTCGCCTTGTTCTGAGCGGCACTAAATGCGGGTATTATTCCTGGAACGATTGTTGGTACTGTTGCGGACCTTGATACACTAGTACTTGTTGGGTTGATAGGGTTGGCCCGTCTCGGATAGTACTACTCTTTCTCGAGTGTGAGTTGACTACTCGGCTCTCGCACTCCAAACGGCGCAATGCCATTAATCTCGTCAGAGAGCCTATCCATCCACTCTTCCACTGGAAGGTCATCCACTCCCCTCCCTCCTCCCCCTCCAGCACCAACCAGCGCAACGGGGTATTGACCCACTCTCGATAAATTGACCCTCTATCGATTTACTCTCGGGCTAATCAATGAATTGATTCTACCATTACACTGACTCCATCGTGATCTTTATTCCAGTTGCTAAATCTACCTCGATTTGCCTCGCCCTCCATTCGTCACTGATTGGATTACGCGTAAAAAAAACGTTCGCCCCTGCAAGATTTTGATGGCAGGCTAAATTTAGACATTTCAGAGAACGGGGCGGTCCCTGACTGAGACGGGGGCGGGCGAGGAGGAAAGGAAGGAGGACCATGACCACGCCCGCGAGCAGAAGGCTATGAACACAGGTACTTACGGTTGCCGGGCCATGAAGATTATTCATCTGCTTATATTAGAAGTGTTAACAAAACGTCTACAATACTGGGATTCACTGTATACTATCCATCAAGTATATTGGAGTGAGATCGCGCGCAAAGCGAACATAATCTGGACGCCTGATAAAGTCCTTATAAACAATGCACGCGCAGTACGTCGTTGATAGAATGGCAGTTAGCGTGCGCGCAATGCCCCCCAATAATTCATTCTAGCACGGAAATTAGGCGGAACAGTCTCGGAGGGACGGTGGCCCCTTTACCTCAATTGCCTCTCTCTCTCTCTCTCATGGACCGCGCCTTCTGCGCGCGCGGCTCAATAGCCTTTGATCATCCTCTTCTTCTTCACGAGAGCCCTTCTCTCTATAACCCTCACTGTATCGATGGAACGGGATGAAAGGGATTAATGGCACTCTAGAGAAGATTTGAAAAATCTCATTTCCATTTGGAGCTATTATTGTAGCGTCCCCTGAAATAGCCTGAAGTGACCTGCTGACCTGCTGTATCATACTTCCTAACGTCAAATGACGGATCTCGAGCTCCAATCTATCCCTTCCCAACGAACCGGAAAATTGCAACACCCTCCCGATCGGCGTAAAAAGCGTCGACGCAACAGCTGTGATGAGACAACGGAGTCTCCCGCGGGCTATTAGACCCAGGCGCCCCTGACCACAGGCTCCCGCAGGAGAGAAGTGACCAGGTGTTACGGGATCCCGTCTCTCATTTTCTCTCCCCAGGTTGAAGGTCTCGTTTTCTCCCGTGCTCCCAGGTTGAAGCTGTACGATTGACCCTTAGGACATTTCTCTATCGTTTTTGGTTTCTATCTGGTTTTCTCGACAGAAGATGAAGGGGGGTCTCAATTAGTACGTCGAGATTGATATTTTTGTTTATTGTTGCCGATGAAGAACAAATACTGATTACTACCATAGAATAGTGGTGTTAATTGAGAACGATTGAAACATAAAATGTCTGTCGTCATCGTTTGAACCTCCGTTAACAATTGCATCCACTTGCAGCGATGCCCGGCCCGCACACAAGCCGAGCGCGGCGGAAACTGAGACTATTTGATAGGCCCGCATCCTCGAGATGGTCCCTCCGCCTGCCGCGATTACTTATCGCTGTTACTCTTGGTGAGTCTGTTTATAACGATAATATTCTATTCTGAATAACAGTTTTAATATGAATAAGATTTCAATGATTAATTTTAGCCCTCTGCACAGTCCTTCCACTCTCTGTTGCGAACGAAATCGTTACCGAGTCGGCTGCTGAAGTCAACCAGACCGGGCCCAAGACGGCGGAACAACTAGGTATCGCCGAGAACCCAAAGGCTTGATATTTTCACGCCCGAAAATCCTTTTGCGTACACTTTTTCACCCACCACTATCATTTGGGTAAATTAAAGAATGAAGGAAGGGTCTGCAGGTGTCCCTCGCTGCGAGTCCAATTTCGACTGCGTTAACAAGGGCATCTGTGTCAAGGATAAGGATGGCTACGGGCGATGCATCTGCCCCTCTGCCTGTCCTTCGTGTAAGTTACTGTACTAGATAGCTCGAGTCTTCTCAGTTCCGCCTGGCTAACCACTGTAAGACCACATGGATCTATTTTGCAGACATCAACAAGGGATGCAATACGAGAACTGGATTGTACGCCAAGCACGTCAGAGACCCGTGTGGAATTATGGACGAAGGCTATCGGGACAAGTACGATCTGCTCAGTCCGCGATGTCACATGGTATATCTTTTATTCACACAGCGACAAAAGCCGCTATTAGTTCGCACCACAAAACTTAAAAATCGTTCCGCGAGCACACTGTCGTTTTTTTCCTACCTGTGAACTGAAAAAGTGGAACGCACTAAGTTCGCTTAGACAAGCCTTCATAAACAGTGCGCAAGCGAACTCGATGCGCTCCAACTTTCTAGTTCACAGGTAGGAACCGCAAAACGTGCGGAACGATTTTACAAGTTCTGTGGTGCGAACCTATAATTGGCTTCACCATTTCAGTTCTTCATCCATCCCTTTGCAGACGCGCTGTGCCTGCCCTCCGGCCTTCACAGGCCTGAATATGTCGTTGACTGGCATTGGCAATTCGACCGCTCACGCCACCCTCCTACCCGTCAAGTGCCACAAAAGTACATATGTTAAAGTTGAAAGCTTAAAATATCAATTAAGTAATACATGTTTTAACAATTGGCCCAGAAATACACGGGTCTTCATCGTATTCCCCGTCTCATTCTTTTCTGCAAAACGTTAAAATTAATGTATAATTGGCAATTATGAAGTAAAAATGCTTTGTTACAGAAGAGCTCGCGGTGGTGGCGTTCGCCATTCCCGGTAACACGGTCGTCAAAGGCATGGACCTTGCCATCCTGTGTTGCGTCAACTTGGATCCACTCAATGTTGTCGACATGAATGGGGTTCGAATTGAACAGAACTTTTAACGTTTAGCGAATGATTCTTTTTTGTATCTCTAGTCACAAGCAGCAGTGCGAAAATGATGTATTCGGACAAGTAAATAAAATCGATAAAATGTAACACGCTATTCTTTGCAGCTCGAAATCGTGCAGAACTCAACGGTCGTTCGCGAGCTCTCGCCACCGAAATCGTTTGAAATGGTAAGAAGTTTGCTTTGTTTATTATTCGAACTGGAAGCGTTTACTTTCAACGGCGATATTTCAGAGTGATTTCACTAATCCACCCTGGTGCTGGACCCTCAAGATCCCCAACGTGCAACTGACGGATTCCGGACAGTAAGTCCAAGCGCTATACCGCACTTGTTGGCCATGCAATTCCTTTAGTGTCGGCGAAATTAATCATACAGAATGAATGTACGCTCACAAGTTAGAGAAACGAGAGAAATGTGGAACAGGGCCATGAGCAAACATTCCTTATGATTATTTTCCGCCGACAATACACTAACGATCTCTCTCATATCTGAGACTTCGGACACTAAAGTGAACATAAGTGTGTCAATCCCGCCATCGTTCAGGTACACCTGCATTGCGCGTCCCGTCGATAAACAAAGGATTTCCACTGAAAGCCAGACCAACATCACCGTAAATGGTAGGGATTAGTGTTGGCAAATTAATTCATGCGTCTCTTCATTTGTCTAGTCTCTCATCGGTCAGACAAATTGAGAGACCAGACGAATGAAGAGACGCATGAATTAATTTGCCAACACTAGTAGGGATCTATGTATTCTCGAGCGACAGAAATCGGAGGGAGAAAATCGCGTCGACCTTGACAACGCCTTGAAAAATTGTTCAGCGCGTCGTACAGTCCTTCATCCCTTACGTCACCGCATCCATGCCTCGATAACTAGCACCGAACACAGCGGTGTACGGGCCAAAAAGGCCCGAAAAGGTCCCGACTGATGTAGTGGTGTTCATACTGTACAGTGGTTTGACGCTATCTCTGTCGTGCCTATACTCCTATCCAAACCCTCAGTATTTCCTTTCTTTTCAGTTCCTAAAACTTTTATTTGTGACATGTGGCGCATGCATTATTTAGTTTATTTTTTTTAAATAATTTAAACTTTTCAGCCCCTCGAAACATCCAAGATCTGGAAATCGTCGCTCACGCAAATAATGTCACCATGTCATGGAAGAATCCGGACGATGCCGCCGACCTTACCGTCGAGATAAAGTATGATGCCAATCAAATTAATTTGAGTTGATTTACAACAAGTTATATCAAATATTCGAATTTAGGAAGTTAAGACGTATATAATTCAGGATCGCCAGCCGCTCGGATTCGAACGTGTGGAACGAAATCAAAGCAACGAGCCCCCTAGTTGTCATGGTAAGACGTGTTTGGGCAGGAATGGAACCCGCACTGACAGAGCGACCTTCTAACCACATGCCAATACACCATCTTTCAGGACCTGAGCCCTGGACTTCCGTACACGGCGTATTTCGTGGTTCGCGATGGTCCGCAGGAGCACTTCAACTTCTCACGCCAGTTCACAACGCTCGAAGCTCGTGAGCACATTTATCAATATTCTAAATAACAAATATTTTCGTATCTGAAAAAAGAAATAAATTGCAATTTGTAGAACCAAACCCTCCGACAATCGACGATGTCCGCGTGCACGACGACGAAGCGGCCGTGTGTATTTCTTTTCTTTTATGACTTTATGAAAATTTAGAAAGTAATTATATTTTTTGAAACCATTAAAACAAATTGTTTCAGGAAGGCTTGGTGTGTGATGTCGAATGGCGTCAGCCAGTTAAAACTAATGGACGCATCACCAAATACTATGTAAGTTTCGTACATAATCAAAATCGATCGATTTCTGAATTATAAGTCGTATCGAATTTAAGGTGCGCGTCGCGGGTCACTTGCGTACACATCCACCAGGCTATTCGGAGGCGGACATCGAAAGGGACCTCGACTTCCCCGGCGCCCAGGAGAAGGCGTGTGCCAACTACGATAACTCCGAAGACGACATCAAATGTGTGATTTTTTAAAGTGGAGTAGAAGATGATTCCAGTCAGTGAAATAACTGCGGATACTTTTTGATTGGTTGATCTGGATTTCCAGTGTCTGACAGGCGGTATAAATCCAATCACTCTTTACGTTTCAAAACTTTCTAGAAACTTCGGTGTCCGGCAATATTTACAACTAAAAATTGAAAAAAATATATTGCAGCCATTAATCCCAACGACTGGTCGAGCGAGTTTTATACTTGCAAGTTCGGGAAGCTCAAGGTTCGCCTGATTTATTTTGTACATTACGAAATTAATAATACAATTTAAATATACATTGTTCATTTTGTCATTGAACATTTCAAGCTGTATTTGAATTTGTTTCAGCCCAATCGCAACTACACGGTGACACTCTGGGCGCAAAATGGGGCATCGAAGTCATTGGCAGTCGAAGGGAAGAAGCAGTGCCTCACGGACTACGCCGAACCCAACGAGATTGCTATGCCCGCATCCGCATCTCTCTCTAATACCTCCACCTTCGGACTGCGATTCGAAAGACCAGCGGAAAACAACGGACCGATATCGTGAGTGATTTGGCGCAGTGGGTTGAGCGGTGGGATGACGTGGTTGATGATGCGGGTTCGAATCCTCTCAGGTGCTACTACGTCGCCATCATTCCCCTCCGCCCCAACATCTCCGTCGACGCGATACCCAAGAGCAGCGAGGTCAGAATTGACAAGCATCGAACTATAAACACAAAATGATTACACTATCATGAAGATTTCTTTCAGATCATCATCGATACACAATCCAAGGCGTTTGCGAACAATCTTCACCCCGATGCCGAAACCAAAAATCGGTAGATAGGTTTCATAAGAATTATAATCCCAACTAAATGGAGGAAAGACCAATATCTGCGCCCGGTGCAGTGAAACATAAAAATTTCGAAATCCAACAAAGAAAGAAAAGAAATTTTAAACGTTTTTAACAGTTCAATAATTGCAGCTATTTTGCGTATATCGCGGAGTCGTATTCGGTTCTTCCGTCGGAGACTGTGGTAGGAGACTCCCAGCTCGCCCTCAATCACTACGCCTGCAAGGATGGGTTCGTCGTCGAAGAATGTCAAATGTGGAGCTGTTCATTTTCGTGTTCCGGTCCGCCTGTTCTCTCTCCACTGTTCTCTCGTTTTTCTAACCGCCAGGCAGGTTAGAGAAGCGAGAGATAACAGGCGGACCGGAAAGGGAAAAGGAACAGCTTCTGCATCCCCACAATAATTCCAACGGAGTCTGAAACTGATAGAAACAACAATTTACGTAGAGATAACAACGTGCTAGGGGTATAATGAGTCGTCGATATAATGGACTTATTTCAAGGTATCTATCCCGCCAAGTGAAGGAAGAGGACGGAGCGCTGACGACGATGCTCAAATACACCGGATTCCTCATAGCGCGCGTCAACAAGATCGGAGGACGGGAGGAAGAACCTCAAGAGCGAGTCGGAAAGAATCCAGCGAATACAACGGCACGAGGGAGAAGGGCACTGCAGGTGAGAGGACAACAACTAATTGTATGGCAATATATCGAAAGGTTGTTAAAAACAGTTGTGTTTCAACGAGAAGTAACCTCGGTAATTGTGAATCTCGCTGTGATAGACTTACAACAGCCGTTCAACATAGTGATTCGTGATTGCATTGCAGACGGGTCCAGCGTACGGCTACAGCTCGTACTTCAAGCCGGTGTACCTCCAAGTCGACGGCGGCTCCTCCTCCATCCTCACCTTCATCGTCATCTTCCTCGCCCTTCTCGCCTTCGTTGCCGTCACCGGATTCCTCGGAACGTACCTGGCGCATCGGTGAGTGATGGCGCAATGGGAAACTTGTGGATTCTCTGGAAATAGTGAGGGGAGGGGTTCGCACCCAGTAAGTTTCGTACATTGCTTCATAGCTCCTCTTGTTAACCCTTGAATTTCCATTGAGAATAATCCCAATTTGCACACGAGTTCTGGAAGATGGAGACAGTAGTTACGGGTTCATAGCCAATCGGTTGCGTAGGTTCTTCGTGATGTTAAAGATTTCCAATCCCTGTGGCATCATAGCATGATAGCATTCTGGTATTATTATATACCGTGAGGTCTCCAGGAATTCATCCTCTCTGTTTCAGGCGAGGCTTCACCGCCTCGTGGTGTCCGCTGAAGAAGATGGGAAGCGTCGCTCGGTTGGCCAACGGATCATCGAATGACCGGCGGAGTCTGCTACTCAGCACCAAGCACAACTACGATGCCATCCCGCTGGACTCGCTCGCCTCGGAGTTCATCATGAAGCACAGGGATTCTGACTACCTCTTCACTCAGGAGTACGAGGTGAGGACGTTGAAAAGCCTCGTCAAGGAGCACGAGGTGAGCACGTTGAACTGCCTCTTCGAGGTCTTTGGAAGGAATCCATGAATACCATTCAGTCGCTGCCGAGCTACAACCTCCCGGCGACTGCTTGTGATCGCAACTCGGCGAAGAACCGCTACAAGGACATCAAGGCGTACGATGAATCGCGCGTCCGCCTGGCCAAGATCCCCAACGTCCCCGACAGCGACTACATCAACGCCAACTGGATTAGGGTGAATAATCTCAAATATTTTTAATGTAAGGAAATTATGTTCAAAATTGCAGAGCTACCGCGACCGCAAGAAGTTCATCGCGTCGCAGGCACCCGTCGAGCACACCATGAGCGACTTCTGGAGAATGGTACGTATAGCGCAGTGGGTAGAGCGCCTGATGTCCAGCCAGACAATCACGGGTTCGAATCCTGCCCCCTGCAGATCTGGGAGCACGACGTGCGCGTCGTCGTCATGCTGTCTAATCTCGTGGAACGCAGTCGCAATCAGAGCGCCAAGTACTGGCCGGATGAGGGTGTCCTCAAGTAAGTGCCATACTTCACGAAATGTGTCTTGAATTATGCTGTTATATCCAGAAACATATTTCTCCATTGTAGAGTCGGCAACTTCTCACTGCGTGCCGGTCACTCTGAGTTCTTCGCCGACCACACGATTCGCACGATTCAGGTGGGGGTGAATTGTTTTTTATCAACTGGATCTGAGGATTCACTACTCCATTCATAAATCTCGTCGTTTTCTGATTGTGTGAAACATACTTTATTATCCTTCGCTCGAGACGCGGAAAATATTATGTTTCATTACCACTAGCGGGGATGATTACTTCACCTTCCTTATCGTGCTAACATCATCTTCTCAGGTGGAGTACCATCCTCCGCCCGGCAGCCCGGTTCTCGAGCCCCCTCCCGGTATGCCGGAGACGAAGCGACCTGGTAGCGGTGCCTCCTCCCGCCGCCGCTCATCCCCCGACACCGCGGGATCGATCACCTCCGAGTACGCCAACGTTCCCGTCGTGAGGAGCATCCACAGCGGCACGGAAGAGACCGACTTTGGAGGCGTTCATAAAGGTATTACAATAAAATATAACATTTTTGCAAATATTAATAGATTTACAAATACTAAAAGAGTTCAATTTACAGCGCGCACCATTCTGCATTACCACTTTACGGACTGGAAGGACTGCCGGGCTCCGGATTGCGCAGCGGGTAAGACATATTACTTTTCCAGGGAACATTCTATAATTTTATCTTCATGTACTTCTTTAAAATATATGTTCCAGGTCTCCTCCGCTTTCTGTCCAAGCTGCGCGCCCTGCCGGAGTTCGACTCGTCTCCCGTAGTGGTGCACTGCAGTGCGGGCGTCGGCCGCACCGGCACCCTCATCGCCATCGACTCCATGATGGACCAGTGCGCCGAGGAGGGCAAGGCAGACGTATTTGCTTTCGTTGCCGACATGAGACGACAGCGCAACCTCATGGTCCAGAATGCGGTGAGTGCTGGTGGAGTGTTTGACTGACGGGCTAGGGGTTTATATTCGGGGGTTCGATCCCCGGACGGAGTGCACTTTCTTGGAGCGTAGTAGATTGGTGGTGTTACAAGAATGGGATGTTTGGCCGGAGTGCAAAGTCAGGGTCGTGCATCATACTTTGCCTTCTCTTTCCAGGAGCAGTATGTCTTCATCCACCGCGCGCTGGCCGAGAATCATCTCTACGGCATGACGGACGTGGCCGACAGCTCCTTCCGCGAGTTCTACGCCCGATCGACGAAGCCGCGGTCGATGGACGAGGAGTACGAGGTGGGCGATCATCGCAATGTGTGACCGGATACAATAAACTTGTGTTCAAATCTGAGTTCGGGGTCCACAATTTTAATAAATAATCGTTGTAGTACCGATCTAGAATGCACTGACTGGTTGGCGTAATTATCAGTGAAATGTGGATGGTGAAACCGACTCTAAAATCAGCCAAATCCCACAATTCTTCAACGTCAGAAATTGTGGAACATTTTGCATCTTCCAAAATAAGCAAAATAGAATTGTTTAACCGTTGTCCTTTCAGCGCCTGTGCACGACACTTGATCCGATTGCGTCGCGCAAGTTCGCGGACGCCCATCCCCACAAGAATCGCTGCTCCAGATTCGTACCTTACGACAAGTAAGACCCACTCAGTAATTAAGACACAAATCGGCGAGCGCTCGACCAGCCGCGGAACAGCCCATCTCAGAATCGGCTCAAATTTGGTGTGTGGGTTCCTTGGGTGGTCCAAAGTACGAAAAGGGGTAAAAAAATTTCGGAAAAATTTTCCCTTCGAGACCCAATTCGAATTTCCGTTGGTCATAACTTTGTACAGGGGCGGTTTTGAGCGGAAAAAAGTGTACCTGCGTGCTCGGGAGCATGAGGCGCACCTTTTTATGTCCTATTCACTTTTTCGCGAAAACGCCATTTTTGAGTTCTAGAACATTCGAAATTTCACTGATTTTTTTAAAAATACTCAGTATTTATTGTAGCACCCAAATGTTGGCTTATTTTCTAGATGGGTCCACGGGCTAATCAGTGCACTTTATTTAAAAAATATAAACGTCACGCCCAAATTCGAAATGCTCGACTTTGTCTCGCCAGCTCAAAGTTCATTTTACCGTAACTCGCGGTCGTGTAACTTGCGAATTACGTCCTTCCACAAGGCAACACTAAATCAACGTAAACTACACCGAAGTGTGTGCTAACACCGGGAAAATTGGTTCGATTGGTTGCCTCCAGCCCTGTCATCGAAGTGCCTGAAAACGGATCCTATTGCCGCTCAATCTTCAAATTCCGATTATTTTTTCTGAAAAGGATTCCTATTGGCATAAAACGATGTCTAAACATGTTTTTGATCAATTACAAGA